>JAAXOA010004638.1:0-10087 GCA_036561885.1 Salina celebensis
CAATTTTAAATAATGAAATTTTACCATGTAATTTATGGATGACCCCTAACACCAATGCGCGTGCAAAACTCACTGGAAAATGTTTTTGTAGGCCCACCACCCGTAGCAATTTTTTTAAAAATCCTGGCATGTGTGTGAGTATTCATTGAGATGAGATTCTAATCACTTTGGGCTGTGGATGGGAGTATAGCGACCCTAGTCCATCATGGGAAACAAAAAAAAAACTCGTTGGCTTTTCATGGACCAGTGAGTTGTGTATTGTGTGCGCTGGGCTTTATAATGACGGCATCTGAATAATATTGAAAGGAGTCAGTTGTGTTTTTAGCACAGCATGAAACTCCCTCATCGTTTTTCTGCTAACAATGCATCCAGCTGAAAATAACTTTGAGCTTGCTAAACGCCGTTGAAAATTGACTGGACAGTGGCGGATGTTTGGGCCAAGCTGGTATTTTCTGATGGAAAATGTTTTCATTGGAATTGATGTTATCACCATGTTTAGTACCCCAATATGTACTGTTTAAACTCTATACTTATAATGATGTCAAATATGCAGTGGACATGAGTAACAATTTTGTCCTGATTGTAATCACAAGCAAGAATTCATTACGGTCTTGTTCACAACTGTGTTAGGCATTTAGATATCTTTGTAAAATTGTAACTGCCAAAATCGTAGATATCCGGGTATCCCGGATTTTCGGGATTATAGGCTTTATAAGTGTTTTCCGGGAATATCAACATTTTTAGTGGGAGTTCGCCTTCTGGATTATTCCCGAATCTTGTTTTTGTTTCCGGAATAACAGGATATTTAAAAAAAAATACATTTAATTGATAGAGTGTAAAAAGTACGAGTGCATTTTGAATATTGAATATTACAGTGGGAATGATGATGATAAATGCAGCCACGATTTGACAGCTTTATTCCACGATATTTGATACTTTTACAGAATATATTGGATTAAATGTATCCACAGACAATGCCTACCAAATTTGGCTCGGGTAGCAGAGTACATGCAATAAAAATGGTTTTAAATGGGACAAAATGTGCATTGAATGCAGAGAAGAGAACAATAAAATATAAATTTGTCCAAGTGCTTTATTCAATGAGACAAAATGCACTGGGTAAGATGTAAATTTAGATAGAACTTTGGGTGAAAATTAGACAAGACAGATTACTGCGTAAAACGGTTGGCTGGTTTTTGGACACTATTGAAGCCATAAAATGAAAATATACGATGGTTTGGGGAATATTACAGGCGTAGATGCGTAAAATGCAGAGTAAATTTTGTAAAATGAGTGAAAATATATATCATACGTCAACAAGGTACATGTCTGGTACCGGCGGATGCCTTTCGAAAGGTCGGAGTAAATTATGTTTCATACATACTTGCACATATGGTCATATACGGATACTGGTCGGATGCTTTTTGTAAATTAGGGGAACATTTATAATATACATGGACAAGGTTGTGCTGCAGGCACTGTTCGAATGCCTTTTGTAAAATGTGGGGAAAAAATTATATATCATACTTGGGCAGGCTGGATTGAGGCTACCACGCGGATTGGCTTTTGTAAAATTAAAGGAAAAATTCCCTTGGCAGTATCCTCCAGAAATTGTTTGTGAGCACAAGAAGTGAGCCGGGGAGTTTTTTAATATCATATAATGTCTTTGAGAAGCTTAGCCTGGGCGAACGTAGTGCAAATTAGTATAGGATGATGCATTAAAAACTTTGTAACGTCATGTGATGCAAACAAAATGATCAATCTGGAATGTTTATTGATGCCTTTGGAAAACTGTTCAAGAACAAGCGTAGCTAACGAGCCAGTAAGATTTGAAATATTATGTACATAATACCATAGATTTTTCAGTTATGAGTATAGTTCACGAGTAGACATAAAAACATTATGCGATATGGAGCCTTTAATAATTAATCCTTCAGCATTCCACGAAAAGTTCGCGTTTGACCCTTTAAGTTAAATGTCAAAACTAACAAAATAAAAATGTTAATAGAACTTACCCTTGCGATCATATATCAAGCTGGTGTACCGGCGGAACGGACCCCAAAATTATAGTGCCCTACGACAGTATGACTGCTAAAGTATAATTTTGGCGATCAGGACGAGCGAAGCCCGCGCGCCGTCAATATTTTAAATACCATGCAATTCCTTTGAAGGCTTGTTATTTATGGCGAGCCACCAAGTACTGATGCTGGATTGTAAGGCCTTTTCGATTCTAGACGGTGGCATGCTTATATGAGAAATGTAAGTTGTTAATGTATGGCTGAAAGAGTAAACTAAATGTATAAAAATTAGCTGTGGCATATATAGAAAACGTGGTTACCAGCATACTGTGCTGACGCCTTTTGGGAAATTTGAAAATGACAAGCCTTTTGGAATCAATTGAAGTAGATGTCATCAAAGAACTGAAGTAGAGGGATGTCTCTTGTGAACCCATAGGAGGCGTTTTAAATACAAAACATTTCCGAGCGGTTGATTCATCTTAACATGTTAAAACTGTCGATGATAAAATATCCATTCATCCATACAGTCCATTTTCTGCGTTTGGGTGACTTCGACACCAAATCTGCATGCGAGATACATGTATACCACATATTTGTATAAAAACATAGTGTGTTGCATGGCTGTTTCGAATTGAGACTCAGATAGTGCATTTTCGCTATTCCTAGCTATTTGTTTGAAAAGTCAACCCTTCGTGAACGGGTAGTATGTGGTATAAATGTATCTAGCATGCAGATTGGTGTCGAAGTCACCCAAACGCAGAAAATGAACTGTTTTTTAATATTTTATCATCGGCAGTACAATGCGATTGCATTGCATGACCATGTATGATAATTGTGGCTGATTTTCATGTTTCGTGTCACAAACTACGCTGTTTTAAACAAAAAAGTTAACAGAAAATGAGAAAAGTTCCAGTTATTCACAATCAAATATATGTTATATACTGCTTTATATGCTGCTCTTTCATTTCGAAGTGCGAAGCGTTGCTTTCTCTGATTTCAGGAGAACGAGCTTTTCGTGACGAAAACAATCCGATTTCTCTGTTTTGCAGACACACGCATTGATCATGTGACAAACTTTCAATTTTTCAATGTCACCAGAAACACGACGGAGTTTTTTGTTAAATCCATTAAGATCAAGGAAGTAAGAATATAAAAAAGTCAAGATAAGAATCCCAATGGAAGCCTAATGAACATGTCCGCCATCCGTCCTGTCTTTTATTCAGATTTTTGTTATGCATACGAAAGAGGACGTATGGACCTATTTATATAACTTGACAGCTGTAGATTGTAATAATGTCCTTGTTCTGGTTCTAAGCCCACGTATTTCAACATTTCATACGATATTCTTAGTCTTTGTTGCGTATATTTTGCGAATATGTATATTTCCTCCCGTGTATTTCAATACGACATTGTCACAAATTCTTTCTGCAGTTAAAATCATTCTGCAAAGCTGTCATTTTATTTATATTCTTCTTGCGTACATTTTGCAAATAAAAAGAATGCAAATTGGGTCTTTTATGTCATCTAAAGAATAGCAGATTGAGTAATCTACAGTAATCTACCATCTGTACAAATGATGATTGTTATAGAGCCCATCAAGATAATGACAACCAGATCAAAGAAATGTATTTTAAGAATATTTGTAGTCTCTTTTCATCAGGCATTCTTTTCAATTGCGTAGTTTCTGGGGTAATAATCTCCAACACAATCTTTGCAAATGTATTTACTTTGTTACATGAAAACAGCACAATATTCTGCTTTGTTGGCATAAATGGGCAACCCTCCATTTTGGTTCAAGACATGCAGGAGATCAGGTTCCTGATGTGTCACCTTACAATAAAAAAAATGACGGTTTGCTCGCCTCGCTCGCCACATTCCAACTGTCAAAGGCATCACGTGATGTATATAAAATATTTGACTCGCTGGCCGCACACAGCGACTACGCCCTGGACAAAAGGCATTGTTTAACCTCCTAAATTTTATGGTTTATTTCAAACGCTTGCTATAATGTCAAAGGATCCCAATCTTCAAATTAGCAAAGGACAGTTCATTTCCAAGAAAAATTGGTACGAAAGAAAACTAATTTCAGTTGTGATATTGTTCTACCACAGATGTAAATACAGTCCGACCCCTCTAATACAATACGGCTGCTTATAGGCTACTAATTACTACCAAATAACCTACATAATAAAGTTTTCTCTGGTAGGTGGTCAAATACACGCGGTAAATTAAATTCGCTCGACATAAACTCAACCCGTCATAGACGAGTGACCGTTATAGAACAGTACGTTATAAATGGGTTGGAAATTAATACGGACAAAAAATTCCGACCGTTATGTAGGGACGACTGTTATAGAGTACAATTACGTTATAGAGGGGTTGGACTGTTATTGCAAAAATTTAAAGAGTTTAACCACTTCAACTGTCATAAGAGTTTCTCGCGCGAAAATCCTACAAACGAAAATTTCATTTGTATCTGGTTTGACCCACAGCTGGTTTAGGGTTAAACGTTGGTGTTTTTTTAAAACGATTTCGTTGATAAGATCGATCGGTTGAAGTAGTAGTAAACAGCAATAAAGTTTCAAAATCTAAAACCATTCACGATGGCGCTTTGATTTGCCAAGAAACCTTTGGACAAAAAAGAAAATGGCATGAGTGGCGTAAAACAGAATTAGAATTTAGAGTTTTATTTTTGTATTTGTCACTAATGTTTTTGGGAGCACATGTAAAATTGGAACCAAAGAAAAGTTTAAATGAAATATATACTGCGTATTGTGTATGCACAAAACAAAACTTTAATAAAAACACTTGGCATAAAAGCATTTTTCAGTTTAAATCGAAAAAATGGGATTTGGAGGAGGTTTGACATGATATATTGCCACACACATAAATAAAACAAAAACACGTAAACATTTTGTAAGTGGGACGAGCAGTTCTTGTTGAAAGCGAGTTAATATTTACACGTGCATTGCAACACCGAAATACGCATTCCAATCGCATTTTTAATTCAGACTGCGTCAAGGACTGAGCTCCAAAGTAGAGAAGTGTCGCGAACCTAAAATACAGTCCAACCCCTCTATAACGTGCTCCTCTATAACGGTCATGCCCGGGGTTTCGGTTGCCCAAGTTAAGTTGTGTATAACGTGTGTATTTTACGTTCCTTTATAACGTATGCCGTTTATAAAGATCAATAAATATGTCGCAGATCGGTGACCGTTATAGAAGGGTTGGACTATTGCGACAAAATAATGACCTTTATAAGCAGGCTACGTTATAGAGGAAGGTAAAGAAGACTTTTTATATACAAATTGGGCAACTTAAACCTCGGCCATTATACATGGGTGACCGTTATATACGAATACGTTATAGGGAGGTTCGACTTTACATTGAAATTTTTTAACCTTATAATGTTTCAAGCTGCAGTTGTCATAAAGTCTTGTTATATCATTAATTAAGGGATTCTTTCGGGGTGATCCGAAGCCGAAGTTAGTTATTTTTATGTAAATACAACTTGATCTTGTCGCATTACGCAATGGAAAAGGGGAGCTGTGCAATTTTCCCGCAATATATTTCCATTTGGGACGCAGCCTATGCAGCCGCACTGGTTAATCAAACATATTTCTTTATTTTCTCGTTGGATGTAACTGCAACGAATGCAGTTGCAGTATGACACCAGCAAACGATTTGAAGGAAAATCACGCACTGAAGCGTGAAGAGCTCCTATTTTTCATGGGCAAAAAACTCGGCTGCAATTTAAATTTGAAACAAAATTCCATTCTGAGATCTCAGCTGTTTACCAATTTGACTTTATGCCAAAGAATGCAATCAAGATCGTAATCGATTAGAGAAATGTTCATCTTGCGGAGCTTTCCATTATAAAATGAATTCTTCCGGGAATCTCACGCTTAACTCTTCCTATAGTCTCTCTCAAAAAAACAAAACCACTTGGATTAGTATCAGTGTGAATTATCAGAGAAAAATATCGATAATGTTTGCATTTTATACACGGACCCCCGGTCTGAAGTAAACACGAGCTGCCATCCATCCTTTTTCTAGCGTTCCTTTTTATTTTGTTCCTAAATTTTCAGCAATATATTTAAATAATTTCTACTTTTGCCCTTCAGAGACTTCTGAATTATCCTAATTTCTGCACAAGGACGTATGTTAGGTCTAAAAATGAGTGGCATAATATAAAAAATTGTACGGAAGATTTTCCTGAATGACTCACACAGCAATTAATCACAAAACAAAAGTCTGGAACTCAACTTTTTTTTCTTTCTCAAATGAAGGAAGTATTACAAAGCTATTTTATGTTTCTCGCATACGATTCATTCAAAAATGAGATTTGTTTGGGTTTTTCTATTTCACGAAGGCTGGAGTCAGAGAAACACTGACAATACAGCCATATGTAATTCTACACAAGGATTTAGTGGCTGTCCTCTGTAACATAGAATTGTCTGAACGAGACGAACTCCAAATCAAATATAACAAAAAAAAACTAAGTTTTCAGTGTAATTTGTACGTCAGTTCGGGTTTCTGTCCACTTGTATACAAATCATGTCGACAGATAAATTATTTTGTGTGATGAAATTGAATGTTTCTTTAGTTTTTTCAGCAAGATACTGAACTCTAGAACTCTATTTTGATTGATTGCCAATTGGACGAGTATGAATGAGGAGTAGGTTACACTGGTTACAGCAGGGAAGCACAATTGTAGTAAACTAAAAATGCACGCGTATTTGCTTTTATCACAAAACTTTTTTGAGTTAAACTGAATTAGTTTTGTAAATAGGCGGCAATTCGATAAACTTTTGAAATATCTATTAAACCTGGTTATAGTAACACAATTTATTGGAACAACTCGGCTATAAAAACACTATAAAACTCTCTAAGCACCAAATTGGAGTGAAAGTATAGGTGTTCTTATGGACAAGTTTTGCCGTACATTCATACATCTGATACCGCTCCTCTACCGCCGTACGGATATTTGACATATGACAATCCCAATCCATCCCAGGTTCAATGTTTCAATGTCGTCAGAAACAAGACCGAAACATTTTAGTTGGGTTTTAAGCTAGATCCATTAAAGCGAAGAGGTAAAATTGAAAACAAGTGGAGAAAGGTGTTACAGAAACATTGGAAGTCATTTTAACAATAATACCGATTAGAGAAGGGTGGTTCTGCAAAGATTTGAGCTGGTTTAAGGTTTTTTTTTAAACGACGCCTAGACACATGGTTGTAACAGTATTTTGCAAGCTAAACTGTAGCCAAGACTTTACACCCATACTGTAACGGCTAGAACCATACTGATGTGTAGGACAACATATTTGATCGGTTCATGGACAACCGAACTGGCTTTAACCGTATTAGTCGGTTCAAATTATACTGAAATGTTTACCTAAATTTCCTCGAATCAAATAATATGAACCTAAATCGATATAACCATGTTTCTATTACGTGGGCCTTCCATGCGTCTTTACCTTAGACGAATTAACCTTATTTACTTCGTCATATAATGTTGCCGATTATTTAAAAATGTTATTAACATTTCAGTTTTCAAACGGTAACAATGTCCCTGGTCTGGTTAGAAACCTATATTTTTTCCCGTGAATTTCAAAATTTTAATATAAGAAGACATTGTTTAAAAAAGTTGCGTCTATTTTGCAAAGCTCTGAGCAAGTTCAGATTTTATGAACAAAAAGAATGCAAATTGGGACCTCTCCACTTTGTCACCCAAAGAATTGTTGACTGTGTAATCCGCGGTAATCTTCATTGTTATAGGTAATTCTCAACAGACAATGACAAAACCAGAGCATAGAATAGCTTTTTAGTTGCTATTCATATGCCATTTGCGTATTTCGGGCAGTAGTATTCACCAGCTTTTATCTCTGCGACGCAAAATATATTTCTGTGTGTCAAAACCTGTCTGAAAGAACACCTAACGTTTTGTTCGTTTGGGTGCTTCCAGCGAGAGTTTCGTTTAAATTCGATAAATCATGTATAAAACTTACAAGCAGGCATTTGATCAAGTTGTTCCAATACGACGTGTCCCTATACACAGGTTTGACTGTGTATAGATGTTATTCCATGTGGAAAAGAGTTGATGAAAAATGCAAAAAGAACGAGTATATTAGCAAGGAAATTTGCAACGAATTTTTAATAGAAAAAATGCTTTCGCTTGTTTTCTGGCTCTCCTGTCACAGTTGTACCTATAAATATAAACTTGGTACGCACTCTGGGAGTTGCATACTTTGTTACTGGAAATTTAGAACTTTGTTTATAATATAAATTCATTTTACGCAACGCGTAAACTATAAACATTCACGTTGCAAAATTTAAAGTTGTTTACTACTTGAAATATTAGCTGGGTTAACTCGCAGCTGATTCATGGTTAAGTGCTGCTGCTTCGGAATTAAATTAGTATTCCTAACTAATACAATATCGTGTTTGCAAAAATATCTCCACTACGCTTACTATATTTTGCGTAATGGAAGCTTTTCTCAGTTTAACCCGTTAACAAATTGGAACAGAATAAGCTTGACATGATATATTGGCACACACATGAATAAAAAAACACGTAAACATTCAAAAGTAGAAAACGCATTCGGAACGGATTTGAAACCAATTTTGAATGTCACCCTCGGTGCAAAATAAAATTAAAAGCATTCAAATTACAAATTTATGGGAGTTTTTTAACCTAAACATTATCCCTAGTTGCAGATGTCATAAAGAACTTGTTACGTTTATTAATTAGGGATTGGTTCATGGTGGTTTTTATATGTAAATGCAACTTGTTCTTGTCACAAACCCAAGCTAGGGAGTTGTGGCTTTTTCACGTCAATATATTTCCATTTGGGATGCAGTCTCTGCAGCCGTTCTTGTTAATTAATCATATTTCTCAAACGGATATGAACTTTGTTACACTGAGAAACGATGCAGTTGCAGTTTAACATTGTATTGAGCATTGAAGCGTGGAGACCAAAAAACTTGTTCAGTTGCAATTTAAATTTAAATTCTCAGCTGTTTGCCACTTTGAATCTGAGCCGAGGATTGCATTCAAGATCGTAATCGATTAGAGAAAACGTCGTGAAAATCTTGCGTAGATTTCCATTGTAAAAGAAATTCTTTGGGTAATCTCACAAATACTGTGCTAGAGTTGTTTATGAATAGTTTTTCGGAAGGAAAAACCAAAAATATTTGAATCAGAGGAAGACTTATCAGAGAATATACCTGTAATGTGGGCCTAAAAGACGCATATTTTGTACACACACAACGCATAGTTTTATTTGTTTTTTTGTTGATTTAATACCGAATTTTCTGCAAATATTGACCGGTCCTAAAATTGAATGAGATAAACTTAGGCACACCTTCCGTCGTGCCCTTCACTCCGGCCCTACAGCATCCTGAATTGTCATTATGAATTAGCGAAACCTTATGTATGAAATCGTCATTTTTGTCCGTCCGTCTGTCGGTGTGGGCAGATCTCAATGAAACCAGAACATATTCGTCCATAATGGAGCAATTAAACTCAAGAAAACGGTCCATTAAATACCTAGAATTCAATGGTCAGTATTTAATGAATTACGATCTGATTGGTTCGTAATCAATGCACCAAGAGTTACTTGGTACATATTTCATGAGTTAATTAATATACCTGGCTCGCTTTCGCTACTTCAAGATTTCGTCGTGCAAAGGACTGGTTTCTACGTAAGGGCGTATGTCAAACCTAAAAAATCGTGGCTTAATTTAGAAAATATACGGAGGATTTTTTTCCCGAAAGACGCATAGAGCGTTCCGTGACAAGACAAAAGTCTGGAACACTTCATCTTTCTCAGGAAGGAAACATTACAAAAACTATTTATTATTGCTCGCAAAACTTCTCTTCTTCTTTCAAATGAGATTTTCTTGGCTTTTTATCCTTCGCGAAATGTGGAGCCATTCAAAAAACTAGCTATTTGAGCCATATCTCTACATAGGAATGGTTGTTTGCCCTGTAACATAGAATTGTCTGCACGAGTCGAATTCCTCATCAAATACAACCAAAAATAAAAGTTTGTCTAGGTAATTTG
>JAAXOA010004639.1:0-10086 GCA_036561885.1 Salina celebensis
TAAAAGATAAACACAAATAAAATAGAAAGGTTACAAGATCGTCCTCATGTAATCAGCTATTATCTAATAAAAGTTATGCACTTGCAAAGCAGATTCATCGTTGTCTGAAACAATGGCCCAGTAAACGATAAATATTGGATAGAGGGTCCAAATCTTCTCCTGTCATCGAGAAGGTTGCAAAAAAAAAAAACTCTGGTTTAACGGTGGCAGGATTTTGGGCTTATAACGTTTTCCATTACATGGTTATGTAAGGTTTTTATAACTGTGTTTTTAAAAAAAAGTCTATTAGATACAGACAGCTAAAGTTGCATTAATAGCTAATATAAAATGTAGGAGCAACACGCGTTTTAGTAGAACGTAGGCAGGCATGGATTTTTTTTTTAATGGAACAAACCCGCATTTGCAACATAACGTCATGAGTCATTGGCCTGAATTCCCATGTTCCATAAGCAAAAATTCTACTTTTTTATACAATCAGACTGCGCCATAATTGCAGGACAAACAGGTTGAGAGATTTTCCACGATAGATTTCGCAAAGCTCCTTTCATGCTCCCATTGTCAGTCATCGTAATAAACTACTTTGAACGGAGCGTCACAATACTATTAAAAAACGCAATCACATATTTGCAGCCGTGCGTGTTTATAATTTTTTTCTTGTATTTTTTATGCTATTGTGAAGTAAGCTGAATCGCATGCTATAATAAAATAGTGTTAAACTCAACTGCAAGCACTGTTACAGTTATGTTTTTTAAGAGTGGAGTTTTTATTCCTTTATTGTTGCTGATAGCATGTTGTTTTATCCATTTGAAGAGGCTTTACTACATTAAAAGTAATTATCATAATCATTCCCTCTCGGCAACAAACTCGGGTGTTTCATGCTGTAAGAATAGGATGTTAAGAACCATGTTCAGATTGTTTGAGCTAACTTGACCTATTTTCGCGTATGGAAAGTACCGTAATTGCAAACATACCTGTTATTTATGAGCTAATCCGTGTAGCTTTTGAAACTCAGCGTCTATCTCCTTTCTTGCGCTGTGTAACGAAATTAAGCCTTTTTTCTTATCACTGCATTTTAAAAGACATGTTTATCCGTAGCACATTGACGGAGACCATGGGATAGTAATATCAAGATGAATCTGGCTTGCATTAAGATAGAAAGGTAAAATGAGTATAATCAAAGTAGATGTCATCCGCTACCGGGAAGAGATTTCCGCCTGTTCACAGGCAAAAAGATACGTTGGTTTACTTAATTTGCCTTTGCATTAAAGGGTTGAATACAGACAAAAAATTGTATAATTTTTATTTGTGAAAGTTTTTACGAAGAACTACAGACTACATCATTTACCTCACGCAAGAGAGAAAGCTCTTAAATGAAAGCAGTATGGGTCTCAAATGAGTCATGTTGGGTTTCCTGAAAATGACGTCTAGAAAGACGCAAGGAATATGCAGTGATCAATCTGTGTACACAGATGGGAAGAGCCATCCATATAGCATGCTAAAATGTGTCATTGCAGTCGGGTCGTCGGGTGTATATGTATCCAAAATGAGAAAATGATTGCGTTGGATGATAAGATGAATGAGTATCAATATATCGTAAGAGTATCAATTGCTCTTTTGAGCTAGTGTAGCTGGGATGATGAACCCTTTCCATGCATTCCAATCCTATTTAATCATCGAGCGATCAGCTCAACGTTCAAGATACAGACACATTTTAAAACTATGTATTTGGAAGATGCATGATGGAAAGTTCGGAGAGTTTGGAGTTACTTGTGTATATGAATGCTTGTTTGTACCATAAGATGTTGGAGATCGTTTTAATAATAGTCATTTATTTTTTTTCTCTTTCCTTTTTTTTCCGTGTTGCCAAAAATAGACGATGGCCCAAGCGTCTCACATGATGCCAGTGATAGTAGTTGACATCCCTGCAGAAGCTGGAAAAGCTTTGCTAAGCTTTTTATACTGTGGCGAGGCTCACGTCCCCGNCGAGGCTCACGTCCCCGTCACCATTATTCCACATTTGGTTCTTGGTGCTAAGTTTCTCGGAATATCTGGATTTGGAGACCCTGTAAGTGAATAAAAATATGATGATGATGTAATCCTACAATATGTATTTATGTACATTATGACGAATTGCAATTCATACTTTTTACTATTCAATTCATGCTTACTTTGGAATATCAACGATAAGTAAGTTGAGAGAAAAGTTTTTGCGATGATGAAAGTAAGCCGTGGGGGCAATATGCGACATTAGAATATTTTTTCATGGATTATGATTATGATGACGCTTGTACTCATGTAAGGTTATGTTTGTTTGTGACAGGGTGTATTGGAATCTCTTACCAGCATTGTACCTGAGTCAGTAATGACTCCAGATAAAACACCGCCCCCTTCATGTGACTCGCCACGACAGGAGCCCGTGCTTTCAGATTCCCTGCGTCTTCCACATTTCCAGTTACCAATCGTGCCTTCACACCTAATGTCTTCCGCAGTACAAATCAACTCCAGCAACAGCTCTAACAGTAGTTTTAGAGAGAATAACAATAGAAAGAAATCAGACGTGAGCACAGCCAGCTCTGAAACGTCTTCCAGAGATGCACCCCAACACCTTTTACAATTCAATCATCATCATCAGCTTCATCAACAGATTGCAATGGGAAAAGCTCGCATCCCATACGGATCCCCGTATTCAACGTCATCTTCCTCGTCTGGAGGAGAGGTCATTAATCTTACAAAGAACAAAACCAGTGGAGGCAGCTACTCTACGTTTGCTACGAAAAATACTGGCGGAAAATCGCCAAAGTCCCAAACTGGTGTGTCTGGCGGAGCTAGTACAAACAACCGGGTTTTCGTAGGAACTACAAGTATTTTGGATAATTTGCTCAAGAATCCAAGAACTCAACTTGAGGCAGCTATTGCAGCAGCCGCTGCCGCTGCTGCTGCGTCAGCCCATAACGCACACAACAACAATGACGCTAGCGACAACAATGACATGGTTCAGTATGAAGCAGAGGGCTACGCTGATGCTCAGTCTAGCCCTCACAACCTGAGCGCAGCTCATCTCATCCAACAACAACGAGAGGGCAATGACCGCGGCTACTATTACTCACCTGGAAGTGCTGGTCATCCTGCATTCACAAGCGGTGGAAACGATGATGACGATAACGGAATGGAAATGACTATGACAGAAGAGAGCACTCCTATTCCTGCTCACCTGCTAGAGCCAAACGTTGAGTACGGAGTTCCTCAAGAATACGCTGACCGGTATGGCTTACTGCACAATCCTTTGGCAGACTTGGCAAAGGTAGCTGCAGCGTCCATTCAACATCAACCTGCCACAGTTGGAAAGCGAGGAAGCAAAAAGAATCAGCAGCAGCAACAGGCCGCAGATGGAAATGGAGTGGCTGACATCACCTCTACAGGAAAGCAGGCTACAACCCCCGCTGCAACACCAAAGAAGGCAAAGAAGAATCCTGACTCTATCATTTGTGAAATTTGTGGAAAGAAATTCAGCAACGCCTACAACTTAAGGGTACGTTCAGTCGAATTTGATAAAAATTATGTTTTTTACGTTTTCTAGAATATTCTTTAATGACTCATGTTTTTCTTTGTTGAACAGGTTCACATGGAGGGACACTCTGGACAGGTATTTGTGTGTTCAGTCTGCAGTCATGCAAGCAGATCGCGTGATGCATTGCGTAAGCATTTCGCTTACAGGCACAGGGAGTTATGGATATCAGGCATGTCTGCATTTAGGAAGAACGTCCCCGGAAGAAAACTGAGCATCTCGAAGAACAACAATAACAACAATGATGCAATAAATAACAATAATATGAAAGTGGAGCCTTCAGATGCGACGGGAGGAGCTACCGTTGTAGACGCCAACGGAAATATTAGCATTCGCGGGTCGGATGGAACTTTAAGTATTTCGGAAGCCAAGCCAAGTGCTTAAATATGGTTAACTAAAATACGTACATAATATTCGCAGAAAATATATTTTAGCTCGAAAATCTCAGCAGAGTACTTAGTTTTTTACAACTTAAGCTAACAGCAACTTACACCAAATACGTATTATATAGGACATATAAGATGAAGGAATTCTCATTTTTGATTAGCTATTAGGAATCATTGTACATATTCAACATAACATGTAATTCTCCAACTAACAATTGTGCAGCGAAAATCTATATTAGTTTAGAAGGACCGTACCGCTGACAAAAATATCATGTAGTCATAAACTAAAAACTATGGCGTATGTAAAGAATCTGAGTATGAAACTCACACTAAAGAATGGTATTATCAATGTCAACTGAAACTGTATTACAATACCTTAATTTGTATCATCCACGTAAACTAAAGCGTAACTGTAAACGTTTGCATAAAAATACACAAAATGCTATTATTAACGGTGAAGGTTAGGAAATATTTAGGAGAAAGTAATCTGAAAATATTGTTGATTGATTCATAATACAGATGTATAAAAACGTATCCAAGAATGACAATAATATATGTAAATCCGGCATGAACTAGTGTATTAGAGTAACATTAGGTAGTAGTTACAAACATAAATTAAGATTTACATTTAATATCGTAATGTGAATGCGTTGTCGAGAAATCACGTACTAATCACACCCAGTGTCTACCCATCCAATTGTCTCTTTAATGTACATACTTAAAACTATTGTAGTTGAAGTACATGCAAATCTGTATTTTTATTTTGGGAACATTAGGTTATCGTTGTTTAGTAATTATTGTTTTTGTTGTAGCAATACCTGTCCTGTACTATATACGCTGCCGCTATTTTAATATATTTTTTGTTTTAATCATTAAATTATGTTTGGATATAATTTTTTTCCATTTTTACCATATTTTACATCACAAAGTCAGGCAGCACAGTGTAGCCGACACATTAAAACAAAAAATTACAAGAATTTGAAAGCAAAAAGCATTAATTAGGTTTATCAGACGCAAAAAACTGCATGCTGTTACTTGTGAACGATGCGTTCTTTGTGTCTGCAATTAGTCTGGAAGAAAGGGTAAATTATGTATGGAACACCTTTTAGTTGCAAGCTTGAAACATTTTGTTAGCAGCTGGAATCTCTTATGGAGTGTTTCCTGTAAAATACTTATTTATACGGTAAACGTACTTTTATGATTTTTTTGTTAAATTCAAAGTATTTTATGAAGAATCCGAGTATTTTATGAAATAGAATAGGCATCAGAGTTATATTCTCTAGTAAAAATCGTACATCGACTCATACTGTAGAAAACTATAAATTCATAATAATATATATCCTGTACAGTTTTATATATTCTAAGGAAATCCACACCAAAAATAAGAAAAACAGCCTTGAAAAAGCACCCGAGAAAATTATGGAAGAAGTATGGCGTTCAGTGAAACTAACTAATCAAATTTGTTTTACATTAGACATAAAACGTGGAAGGAATGTACTCACCAAACTGAGGTGCCTTAAATGTACTTATTTTGCATATCCTTTTAATGTGTCTTGTACTCAGAAAGACATCATATTTACCTTACAGTCGTATTAAAAAATATCACTGTTTTTGCGCGTTTACTCCAGCTACTCACAGTGGGAATTTAAAAGAAAGTATTTTATTAGAAAAAAAAAAGTTTGTTTTTTTGCATGAAAATTATTGTATAACGCATAAT
Organism: Salina celebensis; assembly: GCA_036561885.1. NCBI lineage: Eukaryota > Metazoa > Arthropoda > Collembola > Entomobryomorpha > Paronellidae > Salina > Salina celebensis. The sequence goes on from JAAXOA010004639.1 coordinate 5,669, forward strand.
TGTTTAGCTTATCCTGTTGAGAATTGAAAACTAAGCAAAAAGAGTTGTTTTAAGTATTCCTTGTATGTTAACAATGAAGTATTTATATAAACGTTATAGTTTGTACTTATCATTTATTTGCGGTTTAAACGAAACTCCTATTGGTATAAAACAGAGTCCAAAGAAGAGAATAAAAAATGAACAAAAATTTAAAACCTGTTTAGCCTTAATATTTCACAATAATGTGATTCCTCGCATAAAATTTCAAAGCTCGACCTGTCAAAAAGGAAATTCTGCTATGCTAGCTTAAGAAATCATAACTGTTCACTTGTTGGATACATCCTCATCATCATCATCATTTTAAGTATCTACAAGATATATTTAATAAACAAAAATGTACCTTAAACACGTAATCATGCATCAACTCGATGAATAATTTTAAAAATACTAGATGATACAAACAAAACAAGCAACTTGAAAAGAATGAAAATCTTTGGAACATAATCTAGCTCATCAGTTACAATTAAAGTATGCAAAATGCGTGAGTGCTTTGTAATAAATCAAATACTACTATATAAAGAACGCATTAAATGAAATGATTCAAATGAAACATACTCAGTGTTTGTATTAATTTTTTATATAGGTGGGAGGTAGATAATGAAAGCGTCGGCGGTTACTAGTGACTAATGAATAGTCCAGAATATTGTGTAAAGTAATCGTTGCTTTCTTTAGATGTTTATGGTTCACGAATTTAGTACGTATCATTTTTTCAAAAACTTGTTCATTTGAAGTTTTATGTATGTTACACGTTTTGTCAAAGCAGCGATGTACTTAGTATGTCGTTTCATGGAATGTTCACGTTTTTGCAAATTTGTTTTGATAAGCTTAGTATAAATAAAATAAGGTATATAATGTTATCGATTTGCATAGTAAAATACAGGTCCTTGTTTCGAAATTGTTCTCTCCTAAATGTTTATAAGCTGTTTGAGGTGAATAAATTTGTTTTCTCCAGTATATAAGTTCCCGTATTTCATTCAATCATGGAAGTAATTACGTGGCTTGTTGTGAGGTCTATTTCCTAAGACACGCGCTTTCATTTTGGTAGAATTATTTTACAGAATTTAATGCATTTTATCCGTAGAAGTTCAGTTTGAATTCAGAAGCCACAATTGAACATTTTTAAGTACGATGGAAAGCAATCGCTGTAATTCAGAGGACGGTAGTGAGAAGGAAAGAAGCAGAAATGAAGAGGAGGAGGAGCGTAGTAGACAATTAGAAGAGGAAGAAGAAAAAAGGAAGTTGGAGGAGGAGCTGCAGAAATTAAAAGATGCCATGAAGCTTCTCATAGAGACCTTGAAGAGGTGGCTAACAACAAGAGCTCTCCGTGAGCTGATTGAAAATTTAAGAAAACTTATCGAAGCTATTATAATAAAATAAAACTTTATTGTTACAAAGGTTGGTACAATTTAACGTGAAAGCTCAATTATAAAATAAAAACTTCATTCAAATGAGTTGTTTCTGGTAAAGTTTCCAAAACGCAAGCACTGTTATCCTCTTTGAATTGCGATGGAGATTCTTTGGTACAAGTATGCGGTAGATCTTTTGCTATTATTGAAAGACTTCGAGATCATGAGCAGAGCGATGATGAATCCGAAGAGGATGACCATACCGATGATCAATCCGAACAGGATGAGCCTAACAATTCCGGAAGAGGCAATAACGAAGAAGCAAATTCCAGAGGAAACAACCCTGACCACAACGGGAATGATGTAAGACAGAATGAAAACGGTCCGGATTCGGAGAAGCTTCCTGTCTCAGATAGACATGATGGAAATGACGAGGCCAACCCATCGAGCTCTGAATGCAGGGATGCGCTTCATGAACAAACGGGACAAAAGCTACAAGGCACGGATGGCATGCGACAAAAAAGAAATCTCCAACAGCGACCAGCCGCAGCAACGAGCTCCTCTGGATCAGCGAAGAGGGCCAGAATGGCATTAATTGAATGAACAAGTTCACCAGTCAAGAACAAGAACAGTTCATCATCAGAAAATTGCCACATGTTCATGCAACTCACAAATTTAATTAGTAAAAAACATCTTATAACATAAAGTTGTTAAATGAATAATAAAGTTGCGGAATAAGATTGAATGGCGAAAGAAAACGCTAAAAAAACGCCGTTCGTACGTTTCACATATAAGATAAGCCCACTAACTAATTCATGAAACATAATAATATAAAGTTAAGATACCAAGAACAGTCGCATACAGCTTACTTCGTGAATGGCCTTATAAACTTCCAATAAACTAAAAATGCTAGGATTATCACTTCTAAAATAATAATTCCGATCAAGATGAGCTTGTTGTAGATAACATTCATGTACATCGATCGTAGGATTTTCCGGCTCCTTGAAATTTCAACGTCTGTATCAATTAATCTATTCTTCGTTCTCAATAAAGACTCCCTTTGAGTTCCAAGCTCGCCCACGACTTCAGTCCCAATCTGTTCAGTTTCAACTGCGATAGCCGTTGACCGTGCTATACTGTCAGAGGTCCTATGGATAAAAAAAATCATTAGAAACAGAACAACTTCCTTCTATGTTCTTTGTCATGCGTACATACCTTTCCAGGATATCTCGGCCCTCCATCACAGTTCGCCTGGCATCCGGAAAATGATTCCTGTCATAAAAACAACTTATTAAAATCCATTGACTTGACTTACAAACAAGCTAACTATCATTCACTAGATAACAATTACCTTTTGTCTCCGCCAAAATCAGCTAGCACTGCCCGGTACCTTGTTCCAAGCTTTCCGGCCGTTTCCCGATGACCTCTAATCTTAGAGGTAAGTTCAGCTCGGTATGGCAACGGAGTGGATCTTGCCTCTGATTCAAGTTGCTGCAAAAGGCTCTGGCACTCAGACAAATCCCTTTCGATTTCACTGACCAACTTTTTCCTCCCCTCCCCAAAGGGACATCCAACCAACTTGGTCTCTGTCTTTATCCGTATCACATCAAACAAACTGTCCAACTCTTCCTCAAGAGTTTCAAACATTTCTGACGACAAAGCTGCCATTATGCAAAATTATTTAGTGATTCTACAGGATAACTGTATCAAATCAAACTGATTTATAAGTTGGTAAACATCAATTCTTCAACTAATCAATATATCTATCAGTGAGTGAGTAAATCTTCCTCTTCTAAAATAGCTGATTTCAAAAGTTTCGCAGTTACTTAATACCTACTATATTTATATCCTTGTGAAATTTCAGTCGTAATCGTAAATGGCAGTGGTACAGGTACGCAAATCGCTAAAAAGTTTCATTAAGTGAGTAATATCTCCTACCACGACTCCGAAACTGTGGAGAGAAATAACGGTGAAGTTATAATAAAATTGTCTTAACTGCTTTCACAATCACAATTAAGTTTAATCACGTGACGGACTGATTGGCAACACTCATCTAACCCTAATGTTTATGTTTACTGGCAAAATGATACATTGCATGAACACACACCCTTCACTATCAGCTGGTCTTTCTACGCACTTTGTTGATGATGCTTGGCTGGTAAAAGTTTATTGAAAATTATCAAGAATTTGTAATCAAAACTTGAAATGAACAAAACTTTAGAACTCAAAGTTGTTATTTTAAAATAAAAATGATAAAATATCACTAATTTCTGCTTGCTTGCGATTCTATTTTGTTGCAAGTAATACTAATTTAATCAGATAAAAATACATATTACTTCGCTCTTTCATACATTGTGTTATGGACGATTTTTCAAAACAAGCAGAATCATTTGAATTTGAATATTTCATCTTGAAATCCAGCTAAGGTGCTATGTGTGCATATTTAAGGGAAGCGCCATTTAAGACTAATGTGCCAGTTTTTATTAGGATTTGTTACAATTGGTATGAAATGCTTCAAACACAATATTATTAAGCTTTCATACTTACTACTGGATAACTGTGGGGGCAAAACCTATTTACTTGTTATATTTAAGCCATTTTCATACTTGTTATATCCACACTATCAACCATTCTCTCCTCTCATTTAAATCGGTTTTATTAGCTACAGTGATAAAGACATTGGTCCTAACTTTAATGCTGTTTTGGTGGATCTGATCTCCAATGTCTATAGATGCAATATGTGCATTATAATTAGTTCATCACTGGAACATCAGAGCTACGAAAATCAGCCTAAAAGCAAACCAGAAAAAATACGCAGAGGCAAAGAATTTTGGACATTTAGGTGTGAAGATCTCTTTGTGTTATCGCTCTGCGTTTTTCCGCGTACATGTACGACAATTATACAGTGTATAGAACCATACCTGTATCATAGATTCTATAATAATTCATGAGGAATTATAATCCGTCGAATGACCAAATCCCTAAATGATAATGCAATTTTAACGTAGTATAGCTAATATTATTAAAACAGGC
>JAAXOA010004640.1:0-10085 GCA_036561885.1 Salina celebensis
CTCGAGATATCGTGTTCACAGACGGACAGACGGACAGACCACCACGACGATTTTATAAAGCAGCTTTCGCTCCTTAATAATTACATATAGCTCTTTAACATCACATGAGCTGCGTTTGTCGTTTGGTGTCTTCTGCTAAACAGTATACTTTTAACAATAGCCTCAATACGCCTATAAATACTAGACCTGTATGATTTAATATTCAAACAAACATGTCCAACAAAAGTTGAGCAATTTTACCGAAGTAGAATTGTTCAAATGTTTTAGCCTCTTTCCCATCTCTGCAGCCAAGAGGTCTTCCAATTTCTGCCACATCGATTTCATATTTTTATCTGAGCACTAACCTCTTTAAAACATCTATTCCTGGTCACAGTTTACGTGCAGACTTTCGTAAAAAAAATATGAATATACACTTTTTTTATATATTTTGTAGTCGGTACAATATTGAAAAACTAAAAACCTTTGTGTGACTGACGTTTTTTTAGCACTTGTCGCAAGAAATATTAGTTTTGTAGAATTCCAACCAGTCGCATTACGTTAACCTGACACCAGACTATGGTTCATCTCTCATGTACAAGAAGTATTACACGATATGTTAAAGGTTTTTTATGTACATAATATCTACAGTCTCTTCTTTACGATTTCAAACGATTGCTCATTCTCATGTCTCATATAGAACAGTATTGGAAGGAAATGACACAAACTTATGATTTAGCATAACGAAAAAAGAGGGATGTGTGTTCAACGAAAATTCTGTTGCCTCCAAAAATATGTTTTTATGAGTATGTAAAGTCGGCTTATTTTCTTGGTGTCCACTTCCACTCCACCTTCCAAAAATATTGGATGGGTTGCGCTTCAATGACAATAGCATAGGAAGAAAACACTTTTTACCTGGGTATGGTTCGGTTGTTAAACGAAGAGGTGAGGAGATATGTAATATATTTTTTACGTATTCATCAACCATTTCACTTGTCCAAGTCATGTCTAATTGTTTACTCTCCGTCGTTGTTCGGTTTGTGTATTTTTTAGCTTGCACATTCCCCTCCTGCTTAGTTGAAAGCTCTGAAAGTAAATGGCTTTTGAATAGCGTGTGTGTTTCTGTTGAAACTGAGTGACTGACTGAATGCTAATGTTGCCTTGTGTGTTGTTAGATGTAGTACAAAAATTTCATTAGCTCGAGGAAAGGTGCTAATGTTAGCTTGGATCTTAATCGGGAATTGTACGATAATCTTGTAAATAGAATTAAGTAAGAACAAGAATGTACAAGTTTTCATACAAGTTCATGAATGCAATACGTCAACGAAAAAGTTCAGCTTATGACTATGGTTTTGAATGAGGGGAATAATCTTTTCAATCCTCTCGTATTTCTATCAATCACGCATGAAGGAAAAGAAGAGATATACAACCAGTACTTGTTTAATTGGTTATTTACTTTTCCCATGATCGCAGAAAGTGTACTCAAGAGATGAGGTATTAAACTTAAACTTAAGATCTTAACGAGATCTTAAAATCCACGTTTCGTGTTATTTTCTGATCATTTATCTATGTTTATTTGCCGAACCTCAAGACGTAAGGCAAGTAAGTTTTATAACTTGTATATCATGGCTTTCTATAAGGCAATATAGAGACCTCGCAAATCGCGACAACTCTCACAATTTGCTTTTTTAATATTGGATATTGCATTGTGGTTTTTTGGGCACTATGCATTTTACTAATTAGATCGAATATAGTGTGCATCCCTGAGGAATCAAGGAGATAGTGGAGAAAGTATCGTTGCCTTTACGCAACGACACAAGCATGGGGTGTAATGTCTGTTTACGCATTAATAGTTTTTTTTACAGAAAGTTGTGCAATTTCATAAGTGTGCACCCCTGCACCCTGAGAATCATGCAGTATTGAAGCATTATGCAATAATTGATAATATTCAATTTCATAGAGCGAACTAAGCGATTGCGATATTAGTCTGGGGTACGTACGTGTATACGGACGAATTTCACTCGTTTTAATGGATCTGTCAAACCCTCAGTGGAAACATTCAACCTTGACCATGTAATGAGTAAAAGATTGCGGGGTGGAAAGGGACAGGCAGAGTTTTTCGGTCTTCCTATTCAGAAAAAACTTCGTAGTGATTTTCGTAACGTATTTTTTTCACGAGTTTGTCCAGTCACATTGCTCATATTCACGCACATCAACTTAATTTTGACTGCTAGTTACGTATGCTGTGTATTATCGCACATCTTACCTTTCGTTTTCATTTTCTTTAAGACGAATTCACTTCTCAACATAAATACATACATGCGACATGAAATGCTCTCGCGTTGTGTTTCTTAAAAAAAAGTGCTGCGTTCTTGAAACACGCTTCCTATAAGTTTCTACTTCTAAGTAAACCTTCAGCCAGTTCATCTTCGTCTCTTTTGAGTTGTCGTGTCAGAATCCATATTTTTGTGTCCACATAACATACTCTTCATATCTCATGATGCAAAGGCACGGCAAACCTATTCTCTTTTTTTTACCGCACAGAACAGAGTCCAAAACGATAAAACCTTCAGATGAGTAATATTTAGGGAAGACTTAAGTTATTATGTTTTGTCTATTAGTGAATGAGTAACTTTTCTAACAGTAGATCATACACTTTTTTAAGTGAGTTTCTTTTGATTTTGACTACATTATGTATGTGTTACTTTACTGGTATTGTTGGTTGATGGTGGTGGTGTGTTACTGCCTTCTGTGACTGACTACGATAAAGGGATTTCCTCCTAGTTCACAATGAAAGAATTATGCCACCGCATGAACGGACGCTCTTTACTACTCGTGTACGTGTGTTGTTATTAGCAGGTGCGCTAGCATGGAGCTCTTGTTAGTTGTGGTTTGATCCTGATCGTAGCTGGTTGTTTCCGCACTCCTGCTGCTGCAGCCATTCCTCTACTCATTCCCACCATCATCATCTTGAAAAGCGCAAAATTTTACACTTTTTTTACCGTATAATTCAACAATCATGGTAGTAGTTTCCACAGTCGGGTGATAGTAGTGGGTCTGCAATTTGCGCTGTGCTCCAGAGTTGCACGTTGTATGCAACACAAAAGAAGCTCCACGTAAGTACTTTCTCTTAATTGATATATACACATACTTAGTACATATGCTCATATTTTTTTCATACGCATCCACCACGCGATCATTTTCACACAAAACAGTTGGATTATTGCTGCAGGTTATGCTAGAGAGAAAAAAACAACTGTCTGTTCGGAAAAGAGAATCGCTTAATTTGCACGCAGTACCGGTAGCTTTCCCTTTAAGTTTTACGGTCTCTGCAATGCTGCATTGATGATGATAATTAACAGCAATAAAGAACGCTTTCTTCGAACAGAAATCAGGTTGAACCAATATAAATTGCTATCAATTACAATATAGAGATTTGTTGAATTTAACACCAGGAACTGATCATGTCAGTCGTTTTGATTATGTACACCTTTCGGCTATAAATCGAAATGGGAAAACGTTCCTCTCGCTTTGAAAATAGTAAATGCACAGAAATGCAATCAAGCTACAAAATCCAGTAGCCAAGTTCAATATATAAAAAATCAACAACGTATTCTTGTTGAAGTTGTTGTAACACGGGTGTCAAATAACTCTACGGGGAGTCGTATTCTGTTACAAGATAGAATCTTTACACCCAAGATTTTTCCTTTCTATCAACATCGTCTGGCTTGATTGTGGTTCCACAGAAAAATTCATATGAGGTGGAGGTGGAGTACCTCCGATTAGGATTTCTATGTAGCAAGTAGCGTAGCGAAAAAAGAAAGTAGAGAGTTTAGTGGCATTCCTGATTGAGTGGTCAGGGGTTTGGGATGAGTGAAAGTAAAAACGTGTATGAAAGTGTAGACCGGTATGCTGCCTGGACTCAATTAGATCACCCGGTATTTTCTCAATGAGTGCATATGCATACAAGTAGCACTCGTGGTTAGAGTCGATGGGAAATTACTAAGACTGTGGGGTGACCATTTGCCGTTTGAGTTGAACTGTAATACGTATTGATCTGCATGACAGCATAAGGAAAAAATCGGTTCAAGTATAAATTTTATAAGACATGAATGAGGGCTCGATGAACAGCTTTCTTGTTTCATGATAAATACCTTTTAGAAATATACACTGCATATCCTTGAAAAAGGATTGCGTGTACTCAAACCGTCAAAATCATCAAAATGTTCGCTTGAGAAGGAGTGGCAGTCTTGGCTTGGTGGTGTATGCTGTTGTTTTCACGAACCATTTCGTGCTTTCCTGTGCTTTTTCTCTCTATTAGATGGCTGATTATCAGTCAAGTGCGTTAGTATTTTCTTTGGTTGATTTCTTCGGATTTTTTAGCTCCAAGAATTTAAGCAAAGGAAATTGAGGACGACGATGCGTCGTCGCCGGTGTTATGTCAGTTATATGCAAATACGTAGGGATATTGGCTATGAATTGAGTGTACATAAACTGACTGGAATAGCATGGACAATAGCAAATTTAAAACTCAAGATAGAGAAAAAATGTGGGGTCGTGGTCCGTGTTTCTTAATTAAAAAGATGGGATGAGACATTCCGCTAAAATATTATTATGGGGGTTGATTCGACTTTGTTTGAAATCCATGAGTGAGTGGTATCATGTCGCAATAGTTTTTGCGTGAGTTGTCATCTGTCAAATGCAATTTCCCGTAGATTTGTAAAGGCATAACATAACATGAGTCTATATCGGTACAGGAAATATTGGAAATGCATTTTGAGATTTGCTTCTTGCATGTAAATGGGGAAAATTGCTACATTAGAACAAAAGAAGGATTACGACATTTTTGGCCCTTGGGTTTGTCAGCTAATTAATTGATAGTTTTATACTGAACAAAGATTTTTTAGAATGCCGACAACACTTTTATGGCATAGTAATATTGACGATGACGAGTTTCTTCGTAGGCAGGAAGATAATAAAAACTATATTATTTTAGCTAGGGTCGAAGAAAATTTCTTCGATGTGCTTTCAGTTTTTGCTTCATAGCGTTTCTTAGCGATCGGTTTCAGATGTGTCGCCATGAAAATATTATTTCCCCTTTTGAATATACGAGTCATCTCAGCTAATGAATATTAATTTGCCAAAGTTAGATAAGAACCTGCGTATTATGTATACAGAGTATGGTATCTCTTGGAGGTTTGCAAAGGAAGAGCTTGTTTGCCGCGAGATCTTATGAGTGAAGACTTCCATTATATACATTCTAATGCATATATTTTCGTGCACAAACTACGAGTCCCTATTACTCATACTATTTTACGTATAAAATTGTGTATATAGAATTGCTTTCGCAAAACTTGGCTCATTTAGTTCAAGTGGTTTCTAGTATCCGTGTCTTTGGCCAACCGTGGATACTGTGTTTAGGAATAAGTCGTGATGATAATAGATAGTTCCTCTTCAAAATATACTCTACCGCATTTCCTTGTCCTGTGTGTGTCGTTTTAACAAGAGGACTCGGAGACAGTGGCAGTTGAAGACTTTGAGATTACAAGACGTGTAGGTAAAATAGGACGAGTTTAGTCTATTATTGTTTGAGCAAAGGTAGAAAATATCCAATACACATAATGCGATGATGACAGTAAACATTGCATTATGTTTTTGGCTTGCACACTCCTTCGTTCAAGTGAGTGTTTCCCTGCCTATTAGATAGTTCAACGAAATTGCCATCTACAATCAATGTGTTCATCCAAACGTAAGCGTAATTTAGAGTTTTCGAGCTATATTAATATAGATGGTGTGTCTGTGAGTTTTTTAGACCGTTCTGTCAATGCCCGTCTACTATGTCTATCCACCAATTCATACAAAAATCTTCCCTCGCAATGTTTTCTCCGTTTAATTCTACCTCAGTTCTCATGAAAACACTATAATGCTGACTTTTGTCGTTTCCAGGCAGTTATAATTTCATTCCAGTATGGATTCATTATTCATGCATTTTCTTACCCGGGAAACGTTGTCTTACCATGATAGTTTCTGTGGTGGGTGATTTCCTCTATTGCTATTAGAGTGTTCTTGAGTCGGGTTTGTTTTGAAGGAAACTACAAACTGTCCAGAAAATAACGTATCCATATTTACCAGGATTCTTCCCGCAATCAATCAATAACTATAAGCACTGAAGTTCCCATATCAATAGCTCTTCACAGCGATAGTCCCATTGTAACTATTTCGCTCCACTTTTTTCTCCTTTACAGTTTACATATGAAACTCTATTATAAATGATTGAAAAGCTTGGCTTATACTTCACTTGTTTTCTCAATTATGATAAATGTAACAATGAACTGAACATTTCCTTCCTATAGTGCTGTTCAAACAGTTGTTCGTGATACTTTATTCGGTATGTTGTGGGTTCTTGAGTGTAAAGGGATGAAGTTAACCTACTCCTCCCCACCACTTATCTGTAACAGGGCTTCACTAAGTAAAATATGCATACATTTCTATTAGAGGTTTTGAAAAAAATGAAACTCCAGAGGTACAACATGGTTGCATGATTCTTTTCTGTAAATTCTTGAAATATCCGGTTGCGTAATATGAGGTAGGCATAGTAATAGTTTCTTTCATACACCATATAGAGATTTCATATATCCTATGAAATACAACTCTCATTGCTATATTGTATTTTATCCTCTTGTAAAAAATTATATGCACACGAGAGCTTTCAGTTTAGAATCAGTGTTTGTCTTGTCTTTCATGCTACGAAAATAGTATTGTGTAGAACACAAACTCAGACAAGTTGACTGGGAAACGAACCGCTTACTGCCTGAAATAATGTAACCCATAATATATTTGGTTGGTTGGGGCTTTTCATGAGATTAGTAAAGAAATGTTGGGGTTACTGCAGCATATTAAGTAATCTGACCGACGTACACAGTACAGAACTGACGTGTAGAAGAATTCCATGTCAGTTGATGAGTTTGTCCTATGCGTTTCCAGAATAGTCGTTTGTATATGTTGAGTTTCTACCTACCTGGAACCCGGCGGGACAGAACGTGTGTCATTTTTGTTACAGATTAGTAATTAGTAATTCCAGGTTGGCTTTTAGTTTGATGCAAACACGCAAAATCTTTTTACATGAACGCATTGAAATTGGTTGCGTTACGGTGTTCCCCGCATATTTTCTGGCGATCGGAAATCTATGCTTTTGTCGGTGAGATCAAATTTATCACAGTTTTACAACAGGTATTAACTACTGGACAGATTATGATTCTTTTTANATTTATCACAGTTTTACAACAGGTATTAACTACTGGACAGATTATGATTCTTTTTAAATTGTAACATTCCAGGATGATATCAAATGCGTGTAGATTAGACCTATGTACCTGAACGCAAGATACTTAAGTATGAATTCAGAAGTAAAGTAAAATATGCGAATGGTTATGCCCATTATTTAGATAGAATCGTTTTAAAAGATGTACCTAATCGATTGAAAAAAGTAAATAGAAAGTTGCAAATATTATGTGTAAACAACTGAAACGTAGATGGAATACTTGTGGTTACTCCATGTTAACGATGAATCTAAATCTCCCTGTTAGGCAATTATATTTTGAGCAAAACGTTAATGCGCATGTGGAGCAGTATTTACAGATCTGTTCTTTATTTGTGCTACCGATTTCTCTTTGGTTTGCTATACGCGCTAAATAATAATGCTGAAAGCAACACTACGCTAGGCTTTTTTTTGCATGTGACTGAAAAAAGACTGAATGGAAATCCTTAGTCAAAGGTAATAAAAAGTTGTTTTATGTGAATGCGCTCAAAGTGGCATTTTCCATCTTGACTTTAAGTTCTATTCTATTGTATTTGTTGATACAGTTGCATAGGGATGCAAAGATTAAGGTGATGATGTTGGGGTTTTTAGATGTTATTGTCCGCAATATTGCATAGGGATGGCATCAACCAAAGAGACCGACTGCAAAAAAGGATACTTATTTTCTGTGACTTACTCCATCACAAGTTTTTGCCATTTAGCTCTGTTAATGTTAAACAAACTTTGAAAGATGAAAGAGAGGCAGTTAAAATTCACCAACCGATGGGAAAGATATTGTATGCTGACTACTAAAATAAAAATTTGATTTCTAACGAATCCAACTCATTACTAGTAAGTCAAAAGAAGATGGACCCAAAGGATTCGCACCTATTTCTCGTTTTAATGAGCCATGCGCATTGTTAAGTAGTCATGATAATTAAAACTTAGGTCAGGGTTCCGCTTCCAACACTGCAATTGGCAAATTGTTTCTTTCATAACACAAACTTTTAAAATGCTAATTTTTGAAAATCTAAAATAACAGAGTATGTCAGGCTCAAAGGTTTTTACAATAGGACTGCAGAAATATAAAATATCACGCATTTTTCGTAAAATATTTCAGTAAGCAACGGAAATTTTCGTATTCCATTTTGTAATTTGTCACTTCTAGTTATATATATTGTGTTTAAAAATCCTCAACATACATACAACTGACAACATATTATATTGAATACAATCTTCTCAACTTTAGTGGGCGCAAATAGTGGAAAGGAAATAAAAAAAGTTATTTGTTTTGGGTTTAAGGTTTCTAAAAACAGTTTGTGCTCATGATGCATGATGGATGACGGATGAAGTTATACGGATGTAGAAAAAATTACATACTCATGGTGACAATATTCAGTTCAGCTTAGACTAAAACACCATGCACGTATCAGTACTCAGTACTGTGTCACAAATTTTAAGAACTTTTAGGATAGCATCGTTGAAAACGTGAAACCTTATGTATAAAACAACCAAAGGGAGATATGGGTTGATAATTGTTGCTCGTCGTAATAAAGATTTAAACCTTAAAGCCTCTTCAATGACATTTTAATGATGGAATACTTTTGTATTTTGAGGAGCTATATTACTTGTGTGTATTCTTTGTTTGTATCATACGTGTAGGTAGGTTGGTATGGAAAAGTCGGGATGAGTCACCATGAAACTAAACGCGAAAAACAATAGAGTTACATGATCTATGATATCCTTTCGCTTGTCTGTCGGTCCACCAAACACGTGCTTAAATATGCGAACTTGCGTATTCTGAATTAAGCGATTCAAACGATGCTGAATCCAATGCAACTGCATTACAGCAAGGTGTATTACTCATGTGAGAAGCATGCTGGCTTTCATCATCACAAGGGAGTTTTCAATAGATTTTCTTCTTTAGGATAATCGTCACCATAAAGGACGGAAATTGACGTCTCTATCTGTATACCATGATAAGATTAGGAAAACACATAATGCGCACCGTTGAGTGACGAAGAACTTTAAAATAGATGTACACAGTAACTCGGAACGGTTGCGTCATGAGCACTTTATCTCCCAATAGTATTCACTACCTTGGTATTTGCTCAGACGAGTTTTGAAGATTTATTATTGGATGCATCAACAAAAAGGAAAAGAAAAATTACACATTGTTAACCAGTACTTCAAATCTCTTGTTTGTTTTCCTAACTTGCTAGTCATGATAATCGTCTTCGTTTTCATAAATCGCATCCTAATTTATAAGACGAACTGGCTTGTCTTTTTACTTCTTAATGTTTGTTTGCTTCTTCTATTTATATAATATTTTTGGAGGTTTTTGTCTTTATCCAGTAATGTTTCGTATCCCAATCAGATCCCAATACTACACCTATCGTATCGACGAGGGTCTTAAATGACTGCATATCGTAAATCGTAATATTTTCAAAATAATCATGCAATTGCACGTTTTGGTCATTAGTGCAAAACTTTCGTTTCATAAAGGATAAAGTGTTGCTATTGCTGTACTGTTTCATTGAGAGAACGAAAATAATGAGGACTTCACCAGAACTGGAATGACACTCAATCATACAAAACTGTTCTCTGATAGTCTTCATTGTGGGTATTTATTCCTATAGAACTGGGTATTTTTACAGAAACATTTATTTCTTGGTTCCCGGTTCTTGAATTAGCTGCTACTGTTTTTTTGTGATAAAATTGGTTTCTTAAGATTTTGGTTGATGCTAACCATAGGTCTAGTTGACTTCCCTGCTTTTCCGCGTACTCAACTCAAGTTGTCTGTCGTAATGTT
>JAAXOA010004641.1:0-10084 GCA_036561885.1 Salina celebensis
GTCAAATTATTGTAGGAATTAAAATTTATAGAAGTGTAAAAGCCAACATGTAAATTAAGAGAACCCCCTCGAGTTAAAATGTTTGTGCTTAGTATGTAGTAGTGAGCAGAAATATGCAGCAATAAAACAACAAATGCACATTGCGTAGTCACGAATATGGAATAACGAATTCAGTGTAATAAATGCAAAGAAGGAAGTAATGCGACGTTTTTTTTACAATATCATTATCCGAACTGTGACCTTTTTACACGCAACGGGAGTTGTTCATGTTTGTTAAAAAGACGACCGTCGACGGTTTCGTGGTTAAAGTTTGTTTGTTTTATGTAAGCAAATGAGTAGCAGTAGCAATAATAGCAATAATAATGATAATGAGAAAGCATTATGTGCGTTAGGGAGAGAATAGAAATAAAATACACATGAAGAAATTTTGATTGTTGGTTTAATCGAGAAATAGTTCTTTCAGACAAACACGGATTCCAACTGACTTAAAACGTCAAAGGCTCTATGAGCGCGTTACTTCATTTGCTATTGCTTTTACTTTCCCCATGGTGGCCTAACCTGGTAGTGGCTGGTGCTTTTTCATTCCCCTTCTCAGTTAGAAACGTGCACATGCTTCATACTGATATGCAAGCAATTATAGAGAGAAAAGTAAACAGACGTTGTTTGGGCTGTAGTAACAGTCTTAATGAAATAATAAGAATAAGTGACATTTTTTATTACCTCCACATATTTGCATAATTGTAGACTAGTTACTTGAAATAGATGACAATATGTGACTTTATAGAAACACTTTCACCATTGGAATTGGAACATACCTATACAAGAGTACCTGGCGCCAAGCTGTTGGATTCTTTCTTTTCTTTGCATTTTCACTCTCAGACGTATAAACATTGTAGCTGTCAGCTTGAAATTGTATGCACCAATCATACATAAGAAAAGAAATTCGCAAGAAAGTTGCGGTAACAACCTTAACCTATGATTGTGCCATATAGTTATTGTTAGGTAGGCAAAAAATATTCCTAGTTATAAAAATGTGCACCTTTCACTCACGACTACTTTTTAATATGTGTTTGGCTTAAATTTACATTCTCAATCTGTCTGAGTATTACACAGTTATTAGAACAGCCAGGAAACTGATTTGCTAATTCGTTTGCAGATTGTATGCATGGAAGGTGTTTGAATTTTCTGCTAAAATAGGTCGAGAAGGTTCATTGAACAGGAAATAGCGAGACAGACTAATAATCATCATAATAATTCTCTTTAGCCCTTATTATCGTCGCCTCATGGCATGATTTTTTATCGCGTTTCTAGATATATTTTTGCACCATCAGTTACTGACGTCGGTTTTATAACTTTTGGCCACACCAACTACCACCAAAAGCCGAGAACAGTTAACATTATCAAGTGCATAATGTACAAGTTGAATACATACGTAAAGCTGGAATCCTCCAGCGTGACAGACTATTAAGGTGTAATTCCATTTACTATTATTTTTAGACATGCAGAAATGCTGCTTCATACTACGAGCGAAATAATATTAATGGCTCGGTTAGCTGCAGGTGAAAAGTGCAAAATCCTTTTTATTTTAGCAGGTGGTGTATTTAGGAATTCCGGAAAGCTCGCAACCATTGATTACTCCGCCGTTTGCAAGCAATGCAAAATCAGGTGAAAAGTGCAAAATCCTTTTTATTTTAGCAGGTGGTGTATTTAGGAATTCCGGAAAGCTCGCAACCATTGATTACTCCGCCGTTTGCAAGCAAAGCAAAATCATACTCCTGCCTTGACCTACCATGCGCGATTGTCATTGCCCTGCTATCACCATTCACCAACAGGATTGGCAATCTTTGCAACCGAGCCCAAGCTAAAGCCAAGAAATTTGCTCCAGGTGCCATTGTAGTTCTACTTTATAAACAATTCAAAGAGTATGTCAACGTTTTGATGCCAGTCTTTGTATTATTAGCTCGCGTGAATTACTAATCTGCCGGTTCCATATGTTCAAAGTGTGCAAAGCTCGGTGCAAAATTATAAAGTTGGAGACAAAGATTAATAAATTACACAATGGTTCAAACGCACTGTTTATTCTCTTTAATACCAGTAGAAAGAGTGGCTGTCATCTTTCACGTTCACATAAAGCAAACATTACCGTGTGCTGGTTCAGGTCAATGCGTCTAGTCCATTCTCACCATTAAATATGTAGGTTGGATTTGTCATAGCGAATGTGTTATTTCTGTTTATACTGTGAGCAGTTGTAACAGTGTTGATGTAGAAGAATGTACATGCATGAACATTTCCATCATTATACCAAATTCTGCTCTAGAACAGGACGTCTTATGGATATATTGTATATAACCATTACTTTTAATGCCTTATCAGATTTTATTTTATTGCTCGCTTGGTCTGAGCACGCCCAAAGCTTTGTTTTCCAAGTATTATAATATTTGGCCATTCGCAGGGATATTCTTCGAAATGGAAAAGGGGAAAATTTATTTAAGGGCAAAGTCACGTACTCGATATGGTGGATACATGCTTTCACTTGGAATAGCCTGGCTTTTATATAACTAGTACATCTGTACGTTTGCGCATACTGCTACCATCATTGCCACCAAAAATTATCTACTTTTTCTCTCCTTTTCCTTTCTCTGCCACGTTTTCTTCATGGTTCAGTCACCATGGCATTCGCAACGAGAAAGCTTTTGATTCACGGCTCATTTGAAAGAAGAAAAAAAATATAAAATTTTGCCAAGCAATCCAACCATGCCGCGTTTTCCTCACTCATTCAATTCTCTTGATTCGGAATCGTAAGGACGGAAAGATGTACGTCCTTGATGTATTGTTATACGAAGCAACTGCCCATTTTCTCCAAATGAGCATATACACAGGAAGAAAGCAGAGGCACACATTACATACAAAAACTCTCTATATCGGACCAACAGAGCGGATAATTTCCAAAGTTTAAAGTACTTTATGCATTTGCCGTACCACTGTTTCTTCCATCAGCAGTGCCCCTCGTTTCACCGACAGCATCTTCACAAAACGTAAAATTTTGTATTGTTCTTCCTTTTTTTAACATTGCGAGTTTCGACAGAGTTGTGATAGTGATGTTGCGCTATGTAGGTAGCTCTGTCTTGGCATTGGCAACTGAATAGTAAAAAACTGTTTGTGTAGTGCAGAAATGGCTTACCCCATTCGACTCCCTTCATTGTCGACTGTTTGCCAGGAAAACTGGCCTTTTCTGCGCTGTAAACCAAGTCATTTATTATTTATGCGCATTTTCCTTGTTCAACGTTTATACAAAAAAAAACAGCATAAATTTATCCTCTGCTCAGTGGCTAATGTGAGGAAAACCATGTGAACAAAAAAAAATTGTAAATTTGACTAGTTGCAAAAGCTTTTGTAGACTAAAAGCCGTAGTTTCATCGAGAATGCTCTTCACTTAACTTAAGATGTTTGGAAGATTTTTTTTACATGTTTACTTCTGCCTTCTAAACACATGTGGAAGAAAACCTACGAAAAGCATTCTTATATGAGTACACATGAAGAGGTTTGGTAGTAGTGCTGAATAAAAATCATAATATTAGAATCACTTTCTTTAGTTCGACGATTCATGGAATCTTACCTTTGTAAAAAAAACAATAAAATATTGTTTTAGTATTTGAAGATTCTGGACTTAAATGAAGTAAAAACATGATTTTTCAGTATTTGACTGAAGGGATATGAACGATGTCTCCGTAGAGAAGGAAACTAATAAATAGAATTTTATGGTAAAGTCAACTTTAACTTATGACTTTAACCATAAATGTCAGGGGTTGGAATGAAATCAAACAGCTACTACAATAGAATTTTATGTTAATGTAAATGAAATGTAATCTGATAAATATTTCTATATTCACACATAAAAACTTCTTTGGTGAGCTCATGCCCACCTGCCAACTTGTGGTCTCACTGAGTACGAACGGTATTGCCAAAAAGTAAAAGTTGGGTCAGAAGAAAAATAAACTGTGTTGTATTTACGTTGGTACCCTCGCCTCAATAATCCAAGTGCCTTCCATTGCATTCTCTTTCCTTGTGCCCTACACTTGTATTCCTAAAAAAACTGTAAACACGGATTGTGGATCTGTAATCTGTACAAACTCCACAAATTGTATAAATAGAACAGGAAAAACTGATAGGTATGATAAAAACAGGTACCAAGTAGATTCACGCATGCATCACGGATTAAAATGTAACGCTATGATATTTTCTTGATGTGAATCTAACGTATAATATGATGAAGAGGTCAAAGGAATGAAAAAGGGAAAGGAGTCAAGCGAGCAGTGCCATTGTTAATTCACATGAACTGCCATTTGCTCGATCAATGTTCCAAGTGACCATGAAGACTGTACGTGCCCTCGTGCAAAAACAACTAATCTGGAATTGCCCGAACTACGTTAGCAGTTTGTGTTAAAACCGAGGTGAAGTCAGATCCGTGGAGCCAGCTGAATGCTAAGAGAGAGAGTTGAATTACAGCATAGTGCAACGACAATGTAAAAATGCAAACCACAAGCAAATTTAATATGCACTCTTGTCTTGAAAGATTAATCCGTTTAATCTCTCCCAAACAATAGTCACGAGGAAGTTTTTAAACGACAGTGAGCGGTTCGACTTTGTAAGCGTAGATGTGTACGCGCTTTCCCTGTAGTCCCGACCAGTTCTCTCGCTATATTTAATGCATCCCATTAACATAAATGGAAACTCAGCTGAATATGGTGAATTACGTTTTATCTGATTTAATTGGTCGGCAGTATATGTAATTCTGTAGACGAACAATGAATATAGATAAGTACTTCGTGTACACTAGAGCATTTAAAAAAATAAATTTGTCAGACAGTTTGCACTGTTTTTTTTACAAATAGTACCAAGACAATGATGGAGAACAAAACGCGTGGCTTTCGCAACATATATTCACACGAGATCAGTATAAGTACACGTGAAAACCAGCAATATACTAGAGAACTATACTATCTATAGAACCGGTACAACAAGTTGAATCAGTCACAGGATGAAGTCCAGTATCCAGAATACTTGACCCACAAAAATCATGGAAATCGTTACAAAGTTGTAGGAAAGAATTCAGATTTGCACATTGGACGTTTTTGGCTCCGCAAACTACAACAGCTGCAAGCCAAAACTTATTTTCACTTCAAGAACAGTATATATGTTGAAACTATAGTAAAGTACCATTGTAAAACTGATGGAAGCCGTGCGCCTCTTGAGCTGGACCCTCAAGAAATTTTTGGAGAATTAACCTTGTACAGTGTAACCAATAATACAGGAAACCGTTTTGTTTTGCACGTTAGCGTGTTTTTTTAAAAGGAGTAGATGGGAAAAAGGCGTAAAAGTGCATAGCAGATATCCCTAGCTCACCAGAACAGGAACCGAGACATAACCTTTCGGGTTCCATCAGCTAACATTGTATGAAGCTCTATACTGCAATGCAAACGTACATGTACGTCCATCCATCGATTCCGTTCCTAATCGATTTTCTTGTTTGTAGTTCAAAAGTAGTAAAAGATGAATAAGAAGAGCCCATCTCCTTTGCTCTTTCTTTCCTTTACAACGCTTCGACTTCTAAGAAGGCAGTGGAAGCGTTTCTTTTCTTGTGCTTCTCCTGTCCTCGGTCCTTTCTCTTTCCTTCTTCCCTCCACGCTAGGAGTGACGACCAGGGAATGAGTTTGCAATAGTGAAACAAGTCCATAGCCCATATAGATATATGAAAACGTGGCCTAAAGTTGTTTGGATGATGATTAGATGGAATGGAAATATTTTTATCTTTTGTAAAGCGTTCTGTAACAAGAGGTGAGCGGATCACCAGCACCAAGCCAGAACACCCAGCCAAATTTGAGACAGACAAAGTGAAAGTGTCTCTTATGTGGTTACTGGTTTCTTTCCACTTTAGTTTCTTCGTACCTGTTATGACAGACTAGCTGAGTTTGAATTCCACGTGTAATCTGCCGTCGGTGAAAGTTTAGCATGCGGCTTCTAATGACTAATCACTATAGGATACCAGTACATATAAACTGATGATCGTGAGAGGGAAATATGCCGATTTTATTATAGGTATTTTAGGTAGGTCCATGCAAAAGATTGTTCTACTCGTACTACTTTATACATTTCATATCTGTGGTCAAAACTCTTGCAGCAAGATTTTAATGACTTTTCATGACGACCCCATTCTTGAAGTGCATATTTTGGTCCGTGAGTCACGGAACGTGACCAAGCATGCAGGTTGATCAAACGAAAGAACAAAAGCCAAAAACGGGTATTACTCTGCTATTTCTGGCACCAGAATAATATCAGTGTTTTACCTAAACTTATACAGCAAACCCCAAAATTTTGCATGAAAGAGAAAACATGGATTGGAATAATGTTTTTTCTTCATTTCATCCTCTCACCATCTTCTATGTTTTGCAACACACATTGTCGACACAGTATGCTACGTGTTTCACTGACTCTGCTTGATCGTGTATCGCCCCGTGTGATTTTGATGTGATCGGTGCTATCGACTACCTACTGTTTTACTCATGAGTGGGTGTTTGATGGCGGCAAGAACGACGACAGGCAGACTGACTGGTACGCTTTTTCTTTCTTTAGTTTACACATTTTTGTAAGTTTTAGCACGCAAAAAGCAAAGTGCAAACATTGCCGAAAAAAGTATGCAATCTTTCACAGCCATCTCCACCTCCTCGACTTCAAACGCAGCGCTTTTCGTCCTCTTTCTCTGTCCTTTTTCTCTATGTAAAAGAAATCGGGAAATACGTAAGACCTTTCCCTTGCAGATGAAAAGTACCATGTGACATGCAGCTCCAAAGGGTTGAGCACATACCTAAAACACTCACTTCACACTTTGGAAAGAACAAAAATCCCTTGCCCGATGGTTACGTACTTATTATTGATAACTGAGGGAAAGCCGCGCCAAAAAACTTTCATGTGCGGATAAAAATCGGAAGTATACAAAAGGGTTTTACCTCACGGAAGGTTTAATACTTTACGCTGATATTTTATGCAATCCATATTTATTGAGTTTACACTTGTAGCTAAACCATCCCAACTTCCAGCCATGCAATCAGTTAGTTACCCGACTGTTTGCAAATCTTTTTAACAAGTAGTTTCTGTATTTCGCATTAGTATAAAATGGGGCGCATCCTTTTTTTGCTCAACTATTTTTTTCGGTCGACAATTTTTGACTTTTATTACAAGGTAAAGGGAAAAACAGAGGAAAATATTTTATGGGGGATTTTATAGGGTATTATTATATTTGTCTACCATCACCTATTGTCCTTTTTGTCTATCGGCTATAAAATATGAAAGCATAAAAACCTGACAAATGCAAACACAACACGAAAATGGAAGGCAACCTAACCGTTCATTTTATCAAATAGTGGTTTCAATGTACGTGTTTTGTAGGTTTTCTCCTCTAAAATTATGTTCTACAATGACAAGTGCCGTGGACGTTATGTATGGTTAAAAATGCATCTAATCTGATATTGCATGAAAATGCAAAAGAAAAGGGACAGGAAAACCAATAAATCAATTTCCCAAGCATTTCCTTTCCTGTCATCAGCTAAAACATACTTATATTACTTATATTTTTTTACGTTTGTTGATACAAACCTGTTATAGCTCTGGAAATAGCCGTATTTATTTGCTTCTATAATATTTTAGTAACAACAGAACATTAAAAGAATTTTGATTCATATTGTGTCAACAAACTCCATATTATATCTGTGCATATGAATCATTTCCATATAACAGTTTTGTAAACAAACGATAGGAAATCTCTGTACCGTTGGTTGGACCATTTACGTGACAGTTCGATCGGCATTGTTAAATTTAGCAAGCATCCACACAATGCGTGAATGGCTTAAAATCAGAAACGACTATATTCTTTATATCTTGTGACGTTATGAATTATAGATTTGATGAAAGTTTAATTTCTATTTGATTTGGCATTTTTTAAATAAGGTCCCTATTTTAATATTTCATATATATGTAATTCTAGGTTATTGTTTCACAAAACAACTCTGCCGTTAGCAAGGTTCGTTTTAAATAGTTTTTTTTTTTGGAAATCGAGCCTAAAGCAATCATCATTTTTTAAAATACTGAAAACAGCACAGGAAAATTGTAGGGAATTCTCAAGCTATTTTCTAATAAATTTCAGTTGCATTGTATTCCTAGTTTATTTCCCTGATATAACGACCGAAGATAATACTATTCCTTTCGTTCCGCTAGTTTTGTAAACGGAGGTTCCCTTGTTTAACGTTGTGTTGCTAATAGCAGTGATGCTTTTTTGTTGCCAAATCGAGCGATACAGTGACATCATATATTGCGATTGGCGGCCAATAACGACAGCCACAAAAATGTAATGAAAATTTTGGTCTTCCAAAATGTAATACATTTCCTCTCGCATGCTTTTATATAGCACACTATTTCATGATTACTTTCAAGAATGTTTTCATACCGTTTTATATCCAATTTTATGGCATATTACTGGAATAGTACGGTCGTAGAGACATATCGATTTGGTTGATATATTTGTGTGGAGCTTTTCCAGCGTCAAAGTTCAATATCTCTGTTCAAACTAAGAATTTTCCGAGATAATAGCGGAATTTTGTGGTCGATGACAAACACACCCCTTGTTGTTGTCTTTGATGGGTCATTTCTGTTCTGATTTTATTTTTATGTACTCTGGCGCTGTTTACGACAGAACGGAACTATGTATTCCTACGACGTGACGCTACACCAAGGTCACATTCCCATTTACAACGGTACCAAGCGCACTCCTTTTGTGTCATACCAGCAGGAAGGAAGCAAGAAAATTTTAGGGTGTGACTAGTGATGGTCATGCATACTATACTGACAGTTCCAGACAGATAGAAACAGTAGTAAAAAAGTGAGGTTGCTTTATTCATTTTGAAAAAGGGAAGAGATAGATATTTCAGTAAGACATTACTCTTTTTCATGGAATCACCGATCTTTTTTATATACTGCCGTAATATGGTCGTGAATAATATGGTGATTATGCTTCTAAAAAAGACAGCAACTAGAACTACAGGCGAGCAGTATACTCTTCTGTTGTAGCTACTCATGGACTGCAATCCCATAAAATTTCATCCTCATCCAATAGTACAGCTTCTATTTTTCTATGCGTTAAAACTTTCTCCGGGTAGACACACTACTTTGCCCCTCTTACAGAATAAAAACCATTATAAATATATTAATATTCTCTTACCTTATATGCTTTCATACAGAGAAGTTAATACCACGACGACTGTTTCCCTGTGATGTCTGCAATTTTATATTTGTAATGTACAACTCACATAAAAACTTTAATGTCTAAAATTATTTGCGCTAGTAAAGGAGTACCTCGTCTCAAATGGCTGTTTCTGTATTTTCTCATTTTTTTCTCTCAACCCTGTACATCTTCCTGTTTTTGGGAAAGCTCAAGATTTTTATCGACACTTTTGAATCATGAACATCATCGTCCGTTTTTTTCCAAATGTTGATGACTACGATAAGAATGTCTAGCAGCGTTCAACTACCTGCACGATTATATTCCAGATAAATCCACATGACGGTATCAGTCTTGTTTGTTTCTCATACTCTGCCTATCTTAACAATTTATTTCATAATGCGACAGTTGAAAAAGCCTCCAAGGAGAGTATATATTTTTACTAGAAGCTACTGCTTGCACAACGACTAGAAATGAACAGAACATGACTGTGAAAATATTTATTTAGTATTCACATTAGATGATATGGTCGTGTATATTTTCCCAACTTTACGTTCCATCCTGCGATTCACTTACCCGACAACTGATGAGGATGAAGATTGTTATGTTGTGTGTAAAGTGAATGAACTTGTAAAAACTAACAAAAGGCAAAAAAATCACGTAAAGGAGATAAAAAAGTAAAGAAAATTACATCCACGGTTCTGGCTTTCCTCCTTGCTGACTTTATAGTTGTTTCTAGTTTTCGAGATACATTAGTTTGAAACAAGCCTCAACTATGTTATTTGTCTAGCAGCGCTTTTCCATTTTGAATCGTCA
>JAAXOA010004642.1:0-10083 GCA_036561885.1 Salina celebensis
AATCAAACAATATTTTTATGTTTTAGTCCATTTTGGCAAGAAAATGACCATGTTTTATGTTGACCACTTTTGTCCAGTGGACAAAATAAAAATATGCTGGACAAAAGTGGACAAAACCACAGGACAAAAATGATTGTCCACTGGACATTTATGCTCTGGGGCTCACATGTTGAAACACACCACAGAAAGGCCGTTTGGTTGTACATATTGTCAAAAGCGGTTTGCACAAAAAGCAAGATTGAAAATACACGAAAGGGCCCATGAAGGAGTTATAATTTATTATGACTGCAAGGTTTGTGGGAAACAGTTTAACTTCAAAGAGAACTTGAAAAGACATATGCGAGGACACGAAAATGATACTCCAAATAGTTGCTTGATATGTGGAAAGTCATTTACTTACTACTACACGCTCCGAAGCCATATGGACGTTCATACAAAGGAGCGGCCGTATTTTTGCAAACAATGTCCCAAGGAATTTCAGAACCTTGTCGAACTCAAGAAGCATTTGTCTAGGACCCATTAGCACCAAGAAAAGCCTCCATGAGAGTAGAAAAGCCTTTTAATGGTAAGTAATCATAATCAATTTTCTACAATTAGTATGTTTAGATTGAACAGAAGCTAACTGTTTATACTGCTTATTAAGCTTAAAACAAAACAATGAAACGATAATAAGAAATGCTAATAAATACAAATAAATAAATGAGTTTTCTCTTGTTCAATTTCAGATTTGTAGAGCTTCTGAATTATTCCGAATCATTGACTAGTATTATTAAACTAAATGTTTCGCTGTAGAGTGTTTGTGAGCTTGTGGTCAAATAAAATTACCGTTTGGAAATAAATTCACATGGCATTGAGGATAATAATTACTGGCGACATTTAAAGACAATGCTGATGGAATAGTGACCATTTCATATTTTGCAAATCATGTTTCATCTCTACAAGTTTGTATCCAGGATGCTTGCCTATTGAGTTTCCAATTTTTAAGGGTTTATTCATACAAAAGTAGTGATTGCACTTTGCACTCATTGACTTTGTTAAAAGTATGTAACACTGCACAGACAGTGAAAACACCAATATCTAAAGGTTGGTTATTTGCAAAAGGCTGCACTCATCTATGTCCTTCTGAGACAGAATTATGAGGATAGGCGCCACAAAAAGAGACAAAAAAGGGATGGTTGCGAACGAAAATATTAAGAAAGTTCTCGGAATTCCTAACATTTGTTAAATTCTGCCGGAAGAAGTTATGGTACTTAGTCAGTAACTGATGGGTTTCAAAACTTATCAAACACAGTTAAATTGATTAAAAAATGAATACTAAAGATAGTACCTATGCATTTCGGTTTTAAACAGACATTTTGCGTAGTTAAAACCATAGCATAAAATACCTATAAAAAATAGTTGGATACTTTAAACATCCCTATTTATTTAGCCGTCTTCTAATCTTTCCCAAATATCGGTCATTTTATATTCGTCTATTTACATCTGTTACCGAACGCTCTGCAATTGGTAAAATAAAAGCTCCAAAGCGACTTCTCTTTTGTACGAAACCATACGTTTATTTTGTTGTTGGAAAGTAGTTAGTTGTGGTTTAATCAAATCCAAATCAAAAAATTATGTTCAATCTGTCTTAAGTTAATTTGTTACACTTAAAAGTACTAAACCTCTTTACATTTTGATAAATGAAGTACAGTCCAACCTCTCTATAACGGTCATCGATGGGCGGCATGCTGAAAGACCGTTATAGATATGGTACGTTATACCTATAACGGTCGCGACCGTTGTATCTGTAACAGTCAAGACCGTTATAAAACGCAGTACTGATAGGCCTGCAGTTCTTCGCGAACCATTTAACATTGACATTTCTGACGAAATTTAAGTATTACGTAGTTATTTGAGTAATTCATTCAGGAACTAAAAGTACTAATTTCTTTTCATGATATGATAACATTAGTTTTTTTCTAAATAGATATAATGATTCATGATGTAGTGAATGCTGTACATGCAAAATAATGTAGAGACCATTGTTGGTGCCAATCAAACCCTCTTAAAAACCTAAACAAAACGAAGCAAAAGCTTGTTGTTCCACTACTGTGCCTGGTACCAAATCCTCTTTTAGACGACACAAGTTTTTTCCTATGTATTCTTATAGGGCAACTCAGCTGACTTTTTGTTTACATTTTTTCTCTTGGTATGCCATATAAAATTGTATGCGAAAAGGTTATTTCTGCCGTCAGGTGTCGTTGACTGTTGTTTCCAACCAAAAAGGTGATTTTATATACAAGAGTTTAACAAATAAATTGCATTCCCTCTAACGCCTGCTATAAATTGTTCTTGTTTATGATGAAGGACAAATATTGATCCTTTTTATTCTCAACAATCCCCTATGAATATTTAAATTGGCACATAATCACATGTCGCCTTGAAAACATCCGAAACTGCAGTACTTGTTGCGATTTTTTACAAATGACCGTTATAAGCATATGTAAACGAACGTTTGGCGACCAATTATGCGACCGTAATAACGCTTGACCGTTATGGAGCAGTACGTTATAGAAATAAGTTTAACATTGGAAAGGTGCATATCAAATCCGGGCGACACACAACCCGACCGTTAAAGCGATGGACCGTTATAGGGCAGTTCGGTATAGAGAGGTTGAACTGTATTTGGCCAGCTGAATCATTGTCAATCATTCATAAGGATGTGTTCGATCAGGGAAGGAATTCGTAAGGAACTATCACACATTTCAGGCCAATCAGTCCAAAATAGCATATTGTAGAAAGTTCTTTGGATTGTGCACTACCCAAAGCCCAACAACACGGGTTATCACTGCTAGTTTAGAATGGAACTACTTGGATTTAAATACGAATATGAATTCATGCGGGTATTAAATGAAATTGAGGGGTGAACTTCAGACATGTAATGCGGAATGATGAATATGAAATGATTCGTCGTATCTATAACTGTCAACATGTTTGGATGGATTGTTTATGTTTACAGTCGTGTTGAAACGATACTTTATTTTAATCCTTCAAGGTACCTATTTTCCGGTTAAAATCAACCGTAACCGTGATTTATATAATCCCCAATTTGATTGAAGGACCCCCTTATCTATAGAATAATCGGAAAATTGAGCACGATACAATGAGATCAGCTACTTTGAAGGTCAGCGAAAATGGGTTTAATTTATCATTACTGAAAACATCCATCTAAAATTAGGACAGGCGTGAAACCATGAGTTTTTTGAATTTCATGTTGTTGTGCTGTGTTACACAATGTTTCTTATGTAATACCAATTTTAGTAAGCAGTTGGGTGCTTGGATCATATAAATTGATGACAGATTGATTTAAATCAGGATAATTTCAAAGATAAGGGTGGGCTTTGGGATTGCCCTAATATATATTGATGAAGTAAACAACTTTCTTGAGATTAAATTATACGAACTTACACTCGAAAATTCTCACATCACTATAAACTTCCTTGTCCTGTTGTTGCGTTAACAACATGAACAAGAATGGGTATGTTGTTATGCGATTGTATAATGTTTGTGTTTTAACGAACGGATATGTTTCCAAATGATAAAGGTGACACAGAAATTTAGAAAGTATGAAATTGAATGATCAAATTCGTCGAACTTCTCCGTTTAGCTCTTCTAATGAAAGTTGGCGAGATAAAGAGATTTAGTTTTTACAAAATGTTTTTTTCCAAAAGGGCTTCAGTACCCTTTCGATCCTGGAACTTTTTCGCGATTTCCAAATATGAGTGTTTCACTGTGCCCCAAAGACCCATATAAAAGGTTTCATTGCCTGTTCCGGCAGGTTGCAGTCATGCAGTTATGAAAAGATTAGAGCAAGCTGTTCCTCCTGTTCACACTTGGTTTGCATTTGTTGATTTCTGCGTCTACATGCCACCATGAATTTTTGTGTTACATTCTGTTCTCAAAATACTTTCCAATGGCTTTTGTCAATGATTCAAAATTCACTAAATGGTTCTATTACCTGTTAGCGTTGTTGTGCAAAATATGCTCATCTTTTGAAAGAAAGAAGCTTTCTCAAATCTCATTTCCAAGTCAATATCACATCATTTATAATATTGGGTCAAATCCGGGTATTTTCGGACCAATCTAAGCCCAGTTAATATATATCATTCGAAAATTGGGCAGATGCCGGATACGGCTGTCATCATTAAAAATGAGCGATGAATCGATTAACATGCGCACAAAATTGCACTTTTGAAGTTTAATTTCCGTTCTAATTAGATAAAGTTGTTTTTACTCAGTGCAAAATATGCTCATCTTTTGAAAGAAAGAAGCTTTCTCAAATCTCATTTCCAAGTCAATATCACATCATTTATAAAATTGGGTCAAATCCGGGTATTTTCGGACCAATCTAAGCCCAGTTAATATATATATCATTCGAAAATTGGGTAGATGCCGGATACGGCTGTCATCATTAAAAATGAGCGATGAATCGATTAACATGCGCACAAAATTGCACTTTTGAAGTTTAATTTCCGTTCTAATTAGATAAAGTTGTTTTCACTCAATCTATCAGATTTCAGCCAAACGATAAAGCAGAAAACTTGAGCTATATAAGGCTTGCTTGGGTGATACGGTTATACATACCCCAAAAGGTTTCCAAGAGCACCAAACAAACTCACAGTAAAACTAGTACTAAATTGCAATAATGCATCTTTTACAGCTTCTTTTGATCCTTGTTGTTGCAGTGGGTGCATCCTATTCCACTCCAACCGGAACGGGGGACGTAGCTAACTACAAAAACCATACACTTTCTGCAGGTACAATTTGAGCATGTTTTTACTGGAATTATTCGATTTTATTTGTAATTAGCTTTTCTTTACTACTTGTAGGCGATGGGGAACAAAAAGCACTAACTTTTGTGACAACTGTTTAAGGAAAATCCTTTTACCTTGATACAACCGGCAGAGTAAGTTAAGTTGGTTCGTATAAATCCAACCTTAGAATTCATTCGATATAATGATCTTTGAATTACTTTATGTGTATATTATTTTTCGTACAGAATTTTTGGGGCGGTAAAGAATATTGTGAGTCCCAAGGAAAGCAGCTGGCCACCATAACCAGCATTGAGGAAGCTGTTGCCCTGGAGAAAAAAATTGACCTTCTCGGGTACGGAGAAAACTATTGGATTGCTGCAAGAGAGTCACAACAACTTGGAGGCTTCGTTTGGGACTCAGATGGAGCAGAAGTAAACGCAGTTCTGACGTTTCATCATCATGCAGGGGTTGACTACACCTACAATTGGTGTGTTCACTATCATTTAACTACAACCGCATCCGATCCTTCCAGAACTGGATTTTATATATACAATTGTTCCTACAATCGTCGGGTACTTTGCCATTCACAAGCATAATTTTGTATGTTTATTTTCGTGTGTAGTTCCCAAACAGTCAACTATGTAGTTATTGCAAAATGTCCTGTTCACTTTTTGCCAATTACAAATAAATCAATGAAGGAAATATAATATAAACTGGTCCTAACCAGTTATAGCAGGTGATTGAAATAGCATTGACATACTTTGAATGTAAGGTTTGTGCGAAACGGTTTAAATTCGGACATAGCTTGCGAAGACGTATTCGTCGACACGAAAATAAACACTCCAAATATTTGATTGATTTGCGGAAAGCCAGTACATTACTAGTTTCAGTTCCAAAACCCTGTGGTAGTTCATACAAAGAAGCGGCTGCAACATAACAAACCGTATACTATACTAACGACATTGTTAACTTTTGTTACAATTTGTTAGTAACGACATCTACTTGGCTACATTTATTTCCCTCCGTTGAAGTTTTTAGTTCTTATTTTACTTACTACCTCAGATCCAGTACAGCTAGTAAGTCCAGTAACAAATTTGTTATTTCACCAAATTAGTGGGGAGGAGTCATTTTTATTTGTGCATGCTTCAACATACTTGTTGAATGATCAAATATGTGCGAATCGGGATAACTGACAATGAATAGCCAACTAGAGGAATAATGCGTTACTTTTCATGCCGGTCGGAGAGAAAGACATGAATTCAGATATTGCTACTTGACCTAGTCAGTGATATCAGCTCACGCTTACAGATAACTATTGTGCGATTAAGTAGCCAGGGCACCGCATGCGTAGCCGATTTCACCCTAGAGTGCCAGCGTTCCTCGTTACGAGTCTGCTCGGCGTCGTGTTAGTACATAGCCGCGGTGACATGGCTACTTAATTCAACAATACACACGTTGACTTGGTCAACCGATTCATAAAATAAATGTATGGATGTGGTCAAAAAACCACATAAGTAGATTCTATAACAGTTTTTTTTCCTGAGTTAAAGTGGGATGGGAGCGGCTGAGTTGTTTTCAGCGATGTTATGATCATCCTGTAAACAATCATTCGCATTCAAGTTGCCCAAATTGATAAAGTTTCACATTGATTCCTTGGTCGATAGAAAATATTGTAACAGAAAAACAAATGCTTGTTTCTTTTATAAAGTTAATCTATAAAATGAAACGGAAGATAGTAAATCCTTGCGTATTTTGTGAAAAGAAGCTAAACTCACGTTTGGAGTATAGTTTGTTTAATCATATTAGGAGTCATGTTCACGAAAAGAACTACTGGTGTTCCCAGTGCCCCCAAGAATTTGGGTCAGCCACGGCATTAAGAAAGCACTACACATTTACGCATTTACCATTACACTTGCAACCTCAAAGGCCATCCTTCAAATGTGACACTTGCGATAAGCATTTTGCATTTAAGAATTCTTTTCGAAGACACAAACTAGTTCACAGTGAGTTGCGGGAATTCGAATGTGATTAATGTGACCATAAATTTAAGAGCCAAGAAAGACTGAACAGACATAAACTGCGCCACGATCCTACAAAACACTTTCCTTGTGACCTATGCCCACTACGATTCAGAACTAGAGGTGACCGTCTAAAACATTTAAAAACACACACAATGGAACGTCCGTTTGAGTGTGAAATATGTAAGAAACGGTTCTCTGCTAAAACTGCCCTCAACAGACACAAAGTGTGCCATTTTCCAACCGTGTTTTCCCCGAATGATGTTTACAGTTGCGAGTTTTGTGAGAACTTCTTTTACCGTAGGATTCATTTGAATGCCCATTTTAAAATCCATACTGGAGACAAACCATTCAAGTGTACACTATGCAAGTGTGCCATTTTCCAACCGTGTTTTCCCCGAATGATGTTTACAGTTGCGAGTTTTGTGAGAACTTCTTTTACCGTAGGATTCATTTGAATGCCCATATTAAAATTCAAACTGGAGACAAACCATTCAATTGTACACTTTGCTCGAAACGGTTTGCTAACCACGGCGGTTTGACGAGTCACATGTTGAAGCACACCACAGAAAAGCCGTTTAGTTGTAAATATTGCCAAAAGCGGTTTGCAGACAAAGCAAGATTGAAAATACACGAAAGGGCTCATATAGGAGTCATAAACTATTATGACTGCAAGGTTTGTGGGAAACAGTTTAACTATACAGAGAATTTAAGCAGACATATAAGAGGACACGAAAATGATACTCGAAATAGTTGCTTGATATGTGGAAAGTCATTTATGTACTACTACATCCTCCAAAGCCATGTAGCAGTTCATACAATGGAGCGGCCGTATTTTTGCAAACAATGTCCCAAGGAATTTCAGAACCTTGTGGAGCTCAATAAGCATTTGTACAGGACCCATTAGCACTAAGAAAAGCCTCCATCAAAGTTGCGAAGCCTTTTAATGGTAAATAATCAATATTCTACAATTAGTATGTGTAAATTGAGCAGAAGCTAAGTGTTTCTACTGCTTATTTGACTTAAAAAAAACAATGGAATGGTAATATCAAATGTTAATGAATACAAATAAATAAATTAAGTTTTCTCTTGTTATATTTCAGATTTGGTGAGGTTCTCACAGCGCCAACCATTGCATTTAACCTAAATGTTTCATCGTAAATTACTTGTGGTAAAACCAAATTTAATTTCGAAATAAATTGCCATGGTATTGAAGAGTTTAATTACTTGCGATTTTTAAAGACAGTGCTGATAGCATTGTGACCATTTCATACTATTTCCAATCATATTTCATCTGTATAAGTTTGTTTCCAGGATCTTTACCTATTGATGCCCGTTCAAGGTTGTATTCTGACAAAATTAGAGATTTGATACTGAATTACACTGATTGCCTTTGCTATAAGTCCCGTCCATGTCAGTTGCGTAGATACTTGGCTAGAGGTTATTTGTGTAGCAGCGAAATGCAGGGGGAATGTTTTTACAAGTGCTAAAGTTCGGCCAAATTTTAGCCAAGTATCTACGCAATTGATACAGACTGTATGTAAGGCTACACTGGCAGGGAAAACATTAATATTTAGAGGTTGATTATTAACATAATGCCACACTCATCTATGTCCTTAGCACCACAAAAAGACGCAAAATAACATATTCTTGGGATAAACATCAATAGCGTAAGTTAGCAACGTTCGTAATATAATCTGTGTAAGATTTTCTGGTCATTCTTTGTAGTTAAAAAGAAAAGTCTCTCCGCACCGTTAACAAAGAAAACTCAACTCGCATTAGAGATACGTGAATAGACTCGTACACGAGTTTTGACGAACCATTCAGTTCTTGCCTGCTAATGTTTCAATGTGGCATAATGAATAAGCCAACCAATTTATATGCTTGGAAAACTTTTCATGATACAACTGTGTTCGTGGTTTTTGTTTACTTCGGATTTTGACATCAGTAATCTAAGAAAGACTATACAGTTCTTTGAAAACTCAGGCAAGGCCACATATATAATGGGAGATTTTAACGTGAATCTGGTAGGCGATCGTTCTGAAACAAATACGTTAGCGAAAATGTTTAAAGAAGGTGGTTACAAGCAAATAGTGGAATCTCCAACGAGGGATGACAGTTTGATTGACCATGTGTATGTTAAATTGCAGAGTGACAAGGATGTAAAGTGTGAGGTCAAAGAGAAGAATGTGTCTGATCATAGATTACAAGTTTTGTCGGTAGTAGCGTCAAGGATTAAAGAAAACGTCAAATTAACATACAATGATTACAACAACGTAAACTGGGAGAGAGTAGGAGAAAAGCTTAGACATTGTGGTGTTTTGTTCAGTGGATTAGACGATATTGAAAGAATGAGTAACGATTTAGCTACATTGATTACTGCGGTAATGAACGAAGAGGTTCCAGTTTCTTGTAGAGAATTAGTTACGAAGCAAAAAAAGTTTATACTGTCCGAGAAAAGCAGAAAGCTGATGGAGAGACGGCAGGGTTGTTACAAGAAATGGAAAAGGTTGGGAACGGGTAGTTCAAAAGCGGTATTAAAACAACTTGATAGACAAATTAGGTTAAGTGTCAAGCAAGATGCTAAAGAAGTTGCTCAAAGAAAGATAAAGGATGAAGGACTTTGGAACTTTATGAAATCGAGTATGCGAATTGATTTTAAAGGATCAGCAGGGTTACCAGAGGATGTTGAGCCAGATGAAATTAATGAGTATTACTGCACTATGGGGTTTCCTGACAATGTGTTACCTATGAATACGTTAGATATGTCGATTCAAGCTGTAATTCCTACTGGTGAAAGTCTATTTTATGTGAAGGAGGTTACGCAAAGCGATGTTTTCAAGGCGTGGAGACATTTAAGAAAGAAGTTATCGAAGAAAGTCGACACGTTTGGAGTATCCAAGTATTTTTTAGATAAGATATTAGGACTGCCAAGCGTTCAGAATTTACTTAGGGAATTAGCGTCAATGTCATTCGCCAAAGGAATAGTACCAAATAATTTGAAACTTTCAAGGGTAGTTCCAATACCCAAAACTAAAAACGCGAAAACCCCTGCGCAGTTTAGACCGATAGCAATTACTCCTAGTATCTTGTTACTGCTTGAAAAGATTTACTTGGGCAAATTATTAACGTTTATGGAAGACAGAAAAGTGATGTCAAATTCTCAATTTGGATGTAGGAGTGGACATTCAACGGAAATGGCAATGATCGCTGTGACGGATATAGCAAAAAAGTTTATTGAAAGTGGCTTGTTTGTTGTGGTAATATCTATT
>JAAXOA010004643.1:0-10081 GCA_036561885.1 Salina celebensis
CAACAATCTACAACGGTTGTGTTGTGGCACTTCACAGTTCGGAAGTGACCAAAAGGATCAATTTAATCGAGATGCACAAGAGCGTCCACCGGAATGTAGTAGATACTCATTGAGTAGCGGTAAAAGAGTTCTAAACAAAGTGCCCATGGTTGTGTTACATGAACTGTTCATTGTCATTAATAGGATGTTTGTAGCCTCTTAACATTCATGGAAGTATACCGTTATGAAGCTTTTCGTTGTGTTATGCAATAGCTACTTAGCCTTTCAAGCATTGTCAATTATAATGTAATCTGGTGAAAGTTTGGAGATGAAGCATGAAAAATGGGTGTTAGTTCCATACCATTGGTTGAACAATACTTGCATACTTTACTTCATGCGCCACAACAATATGTATCTCTATGTAAGATTGAAAGTGGTTCTGTTAGGTTAATTGCAATCATTGTTAATGTTGTTATCAATCCCCACAAATCATGTAAGTATGTGGAAGATGTAAATATTAAGTAATTTATAATGATTCGGTTACAGAGTACCCTTGACTTGATTTTGTAGCTTTTCTATTGTGTCACAGTCATAATAATTGCTTTCAACAAAAAGCTGGAGTCCTATCACTTTCAAGACGCCCACCTGTGTGTATATGTGAGTAGGTCGACGGCATGGTTATATTTCATGGTGTTAGTTTTTCTAAGACGATGGGATGAAGGAAAGTCCAAAAACTTGATATGAAATAACCTATTAGTCGATGTTATGCTATAGTTTGTAGCTACGTTGTTTGTGAATGGACGCATAATATGCATAATTGCGAACATTTGCCTCATCTCTTTTGAATTGAACAAATGTTATTATTATTATGTTATGCAATAGTATACATGAATGAAAGTAATATTCCAATTTAACCTGTTGCAGGACACCCCTTGTAAACATCCAATAGTTGTCTTGAAGGAATTCACTGCTCCCGTAATGAAAAACATTCTTCAGTACTTGTACATGGGGAAAGTAGTCTTAAGCGAGCATGAGATTAGCAGTTTCATGGATGCGGCTGATTTTTTCGGGATCTGTGGCGTAATTCCAGACACTTACTCGTGCGACGTAAGCTTTCTCATTTCTATACGCCTTTTATAAAATCTAGCCAATTAAAGTAGATGTTTGCATCAGAAGCTAATCGTCAGTCACACGTTAACATAGATATTCGCAACGACCATTCCTGATCCAGATCAAAGGCCAAATGTTGATAAAGAGTCGCAGTCAGAGAGTGGACTCAAGCTGAGGGAACCATCCCGAACAAGCGAGAATGAAGACGAGAACGACGGCGATGAAGGAGATGAGGGATCTTTGACCCCTGATGAAAGGACTATCATATCACACTCACCCGTTATCAAGTATCATTTCAAAACTCGGTGGACGAGACGATATAGTGGCAACTCTTTCTCAGGGCCACCATCTTGCTCTTCGGGAGCCGGCAAAGAGCACAAACGTTCAGCTTCAGCTGGTCAGTAAAGATGAGTTTAGAGCAAAATATTTTTAGTTGAATGAAGCGCCCTAAAAATAGGTCCATTTCGATCATTTAGGCGAAGTCGAGTCAATACATCGCTCATCGGAGTCACCGGAGAAAATACCTAGACTGGGAGAGAAATCGCATAGTCAACCGTGTAGTGATGTCGAAATGAGTGGAGCGGATGATGAAAGAATTGATGATCAGAGTAGGGACGAGATGCCAACAGAAAGAAGAATTATTCAAAGAGCGTATCCTAAAGGACATTCGGCTCCAATGGTGAACTTGGAAGATGGTAGTAGTGAACCAAGTAATGTCAATGAATGGAAAGACTCGACGCATAATTACCAGGCAAAATTTGGGCCAAGTACATCTTCTGCATCACAAAGGGCTGCGAGGTCGTCATCACTTTTACTTGGTATGAAATCATACAATATACTAAACTAGAGCAAAGATGAAAGTAAACTTTTTTGATCGTAATTGAATTGATTGCAAGTATTAGTCTGTTATCAGTAACTTTCTTTTGTTGATCTTGTGTTCTTGAAGATTTTATCCATCCCCTTCAAGTATCAGTCGACCCTACAAAGCAAGGGTCCATGTACAAAGGTTCCGGGTCGTCCAGTACGCAAGCAGAAACATCCAGTAACTCAAGATATCCAGATTTTAACTTTTCGTCGCATTCCCACCATCAGCAAACGAGGAATGTACACCGACCCGAAAGAGACTCAGACTTCTCTTCCGCCACCATTTCGTCTTCACAACTCGCGCATACATCATCTCAGAGTAATGAGGAGAGATTCAGTCGATATCATCCTTCTTCATCGACATCCTCCGCGGCTACTTCGCCCACGGCTTACCGTCCTCAAGAAAACTACCCCCATCGGCATTTCTCCTTGATTTCCTCTCAAGCCTGGCCATATCAGCAAGATAACCCGCATCGACATCGGTTCAACTTGGAAGAAGCAACAAGAGGTAATGTAGAGGGGAGGTATCGCTCTGACCTAGCAGACAGAAGTATGCCTTTTCCAAACATCGCTCATTCATCTAGAAATAAGCCTCGGTCCTTTCCTGTCTCCAACGAAATCAACGTTTCTGTTGCATCCCATTCCCAGTATCCAATGCTTATGCCCAACCAGCTCAGATCACCGCCATCCACATCTACAAGCAGTGTAACCAGACCTAAGACTAAGGCAATACGTTCATCTCAAGTTCCCCAGTCTTCGAGGTACACCGCTGCAGAAGTTGACCAAATGGTTGACGCAGTTGCTAACTATCCTGGTAACATTGTTCCATGCACATTATGCCAGAAATTTGTAAAACGAGAAAGGCTGAGGGCGCATATTCATGAATGTCATTTGCTCAGTGGAGAGAAAATTATTTGTCCACATTGTGGAATAGCGTTGAAATCCAAGGGAAGCTTTAGGGTACACATTTGGCGTCACAAAAGGGGTGCTTTGCCGACGCGCAATGCGATGAGTGATTTTTCCAGGCCTCCATCGCCGACGTCAGGTCCTGCGTCGAATTAAGATGTTCAGAGAAAGTTTTTAAAATCATTTATTTTTCTTCCAATTCAAATTTTATCCGTGTATTTAGCTAATACATATATCAGTGGACGTTGATAAAGTATTTAGGAATCAGGGACTACCCTCAAAGTCATTGTAATTTTAGGCGAATGGGAATGGATTGACCCTCTTCTTTTCTCTTGACAATGTTTTATTACTTATACATATTTCATATTTACTGTTTACATTATTGGCTTCATAAAAAACTCTCGCATAACATGTGTAATTACTGCTTACAGTCCAACCCCAGAATTCTGATAGTGTAAGGGAAACATGGTTAGGTTTATTGAGTATGAAACGCCAACTTATCAAATTAAATACAGAATATATGAATGGGTGAAACAAAATACTGTGAGGGAAAATCATACGGACAATTCAGTTGTATGATTGTGATGAATGACTAAGTGTGATATTTTAGATTGTGAATGGATAATGTTAATTGTATACGTACATGCTTTAAAATCTAATGCATTTTGTAAACTTTAAAAGAACAATCATTATCAAAAATATGCTGGGCAAAGTTATCTTTAGAGGTTCCTGTGAATGATCTCTGATCCAGCAAGATGGACCCTTACTGATTTTATTTTTCAGTTCGGCCGTACATAAAGCGAGTAATCAAATAACTATTCATTAACATTCCGGACTGACTGCGAGAATTAGGCAGTTGTGCATTGAGCTGTTACTGTCCGATAAAAAAACTCACGGAAGCATTTTACCTTTAGCGTATACAAGAAATTGATAGAAGATTTTTTTTTTCAACAAAATACTAATGGGAATAATATTTCCATGTTTATACATAACATAACCCATATTAAATAAATTTGAAATGTTTTTTGTCCTTCCTTGTTGATTAGATTTGAATGGTATACGAAGAACTAAAAAAGATGTGCATGCGATTGAGGTAGACAAGCATGCACAAGAGAATCATTTGGATTGTTTTTGACTATTTGTTGAAACTAACTAACGTGATCTCGGTAATTGCAAGTCATGTAACTCCTTTAAAAGACTTAATATGCGTCTGATTGCATTGCTAGTGTTTTTGAGTTTTAGGGTTTGTATAAAGTTTGCAAACTTTCATTCGGAAATTTCCATATATAATATCGATGACACTTTAAATACAATATTATTGTCATTTTGTTTCACATTTTAGTTGTTGTTTGACCTCTACTAAACATCAAACAATGGAGATTATAATAGTCGAGATTGAATCTGCAGCAAAATCAATCAGAGTACATAAGTAACCATACGGTACAAAGTACAATTTATAGGAAAATTGTGAGGGTAGTCAGTCCGCTCCTCTAAAGCTTTGATACATATTACTATACAAAACAATATAAGAGAATTAAATCTAATTAGATTAGATGTATGTAATTTTTTTCCGCTCAAAAGAAACAAAAATTGTGTGACCTATGGAAAGCACCTATAATTCAATGTCCAAAGGGTACGAGGGTACTTAAAAGAAAACAGGAAAAATCCAAGAAACCCAGAAAATTATTTTATATTTGTCCGTGTCAAAAGTGTGTCTTCAAAACAATTGAAAACTATTCGTACCAAAAATCATTACGTAAACAGGGTGTAAGAAACTTGTGTATAAAAGGATAACTAGATCTATGCAACAATAGTATTTAGATAATAATTATTATGAAGTATTTTATATGGAAAAACGTGTTGGATTGATTAAACGTTTCATAGTCCTGTCATATCTTTTAAGAGAAAAGAGTGAGGAACGAGGATCAAAAATATTATGTGAA
Organism: Salina celebensis; assembly: GCA_036561885.1. Lineage (NCBI taxonomy): Eukaryota > Metazoa > Arthropoda > Collembola > Entomobryomorpha > Paronellidae > Salina > Salina celebensis. The sequence continues at coordinate 4,803 of JAAXOA010004643.1, forward strand.
TCTGGTGTGCTATTAAAATTAGACTATTTTAAGGATGTTCTGTGAAGTTTGAAACGTTCATGATTCTGGTCAGACAATTTAAGAAAACACAATTAAAATCTAGAGTCATACATAAACACAAATGTATATGCTTAATACAAAAAGGTGTCAATTTTAATAAGGATTCAGAGAGAATTAAGATGATATCTGTATCTACGTCAAACTAATAATTAAATAGACATTATACATTTATTGATATTATCATTCTGTTAATATTTCAATGTTTGGTGGCAATTTGTTATTATAAAACTATGGTGCGTGTAAAACCAAAACTGTATTCTCGTGTGCTAATTCTATAAAATTCTGGTTGATGTTGTGCTTTTCTGTTGTTAAATATTATTAAAAGAATATTTAATTTGTGTTAATAAAAAAGCTATCGATCTCATGTCAACAATTTACGGATCCAAATATCATTTTATTTTCGAGGACTCATTACCCGAATGAATACTAAAGACTTCAATCCAATTGGGTTGGGTAACTGGGAAGTGTTCAGTAATGAGACTTTCACTTTACTTTCACTTGTTTTGTTGCTAAGTTGCAAGTGGCAATGCAACTGGAACGATTGTGTTTACTTTGTGCCATTTGGTTCCTGACTTAGATTCAATCTTTCACTATTGTGACAGGTGACAGATGATCGATTTTAGGAAAAAGATTTTTTAAAATCTGGATTTATTCTGAAAAAGATATACTCCACTGCTATTGATTCCAGGTTTCAACTACTAACGTTTCCTGCGTAAGAATCAATTAATTAAAACAACCATGTCTGAAGAGAAGAAGGAAGAAGTCTGTGCAGAAGAGAAAAAGGAGAGAGCCTCCAGCGCCGGTGGAAGAGAAGCCGGATCCATGTTTAGACCCGGACGCCGGAAACGGGGTAAATAAATAGAAAATAGTGACGAGTTCTGTTTGTTGGAAGTGGGATTAATAATTTGTATTGTGTCCATTTAATCTTTTAATCATTATTTTTGTTCCATAGGATCCACAAGAGAAGTACCGTGAATTGTGTCGGCGAACAGCTGAATGCAAAAAATACTTCAAAGAATTGACGGAGTGCAATGAACGGTAATCATTCCCAAATTGAATTCCAGCTTGTTTAAAAGTTACGCATCTAATTTCATTGTTTTGTGGTTCCAGTGTTAATAGCAGGACAAAGACGGACGAGAAATGCGTTGAAGAGGTTATCGACTACTTTCACTGCGTCGACCACTGCGTAAGTAACTTCTGTTTATAGTCATCAAATGAATACATGAATGAAATGAACTCTTGTTAACTTTAAGTCTGTAATTGGTTTCGTTTCAGGCTGCCAAGAAGTTCTTTAAGCTGTTGAAATAAGTGATCAATTGTCCAGCAAATTACGTTTCAATTCACGAAGAAGTCGATAACAAAAATGAGCAGTTTATTACATTATCCACGTAAAATTTGTGATAACAGAACAAAACGATTGTTAACCTTAACTTATATATTTGTTCCATTTTGATAGTGAAGAAAGGTAATACTTCATTTTTATCTACAACAGTAATTGGCAAATAAAGTACTTAACAAATATAAACCTATCTGTAATGAGAATTGAGAACATCGATTAAAAGACGATTAGGAACTATTCTATGTACTGTAAATATCGTCGTAGGTTAGAAATACAAAGTAAACATGTTCATGGATCAAACAAGGCACTTAACATGGTTAATCACGGAAAACCTGAAGGTTTTGTACACGTTCCTTTTCCAGTATGGTTGTGCCCACTAGTCGTTCTTTCCATTTGCTTCAGCTTTGTTCTTCTTTTTGAGAATTTGCATGAGCTCCTTTGGCATGTAATATGGCTTATCTGCTGATCCATCGTTTCTCTCACAGTCTTCAACTGTATAAAAAAAAAATTTAAACCATACAAAGATAATTAAACAAGTTAAATCTTAGCCTCGCAAAGTTCAAGATTTTTTTTTATCTCCATGGATACTTACGAAAGCATAAAAATAATGTGTCGACTGCCATCTCGTAAACCGAGAAAAACAGCGATGCAATAAAGTACGTTCCCACGGTAACAAGAATGACGGGAATCAGGTAAAAGTTTAATTGAGGCACCTGAAAACAATAAGAGAACCCGGTTAGCTAGTGACAAAACGGCTTGCGTATCAATTAGTTTTAGTTCCTCCTTACTTCATCGTCGATGGGAGATTCAGTACTGTGCGTGAATATAAAGAAGGACCCAATAGCGACTCCTCCAGTGATCACGAGTTTTCCCATGAACAAAAGGAAATCTGTTACTTTGTCTAAGACGAATGCTCGTAAAGCATTTCTCATCAACAGAAAGAATGAATCACGTGCAGAAGTACAAAAGTTCTTTCCATAAACGGCGACCATTATATATGCGTTACGGTTGATAAACTTCATAAATTTCTCAAGGCACCAGAAGCAACATTTCATACACCAAATTACTCCCTTTGCTACTGGATTCTCACTGCAGACAGTAAAATTAGTTTTAGCACACTGCGATACTACTTTTATCATAGTTGTGTTAGTTAGATTAGTATGTAACTTACTGATACTGTCTGGTTTTGTAATCGATATATTCCAAAATGCATCGAATAAACTTGATAATGCTAATAATCAAACTGCCGAAGGCAATTGTTCCCAGATGATAACGGACTGTACGGGCGAGGCTAGATCCAACCGGAAACGTTGCTAAATTCTTGGAACGATTTAGTGTCCAGTACCATCCGGCAAAACATCCTGCTAAAACCATATCTCCAAGATCGTTCACGAAACACATTAGCCAAAGTAGGCCAAAAAAGTTGTACAAGTGGAACCAGAGTCCATACTGTAACTTTTGGTAACTCCGAAAAGCACACATAGAATCTTGACAAGCTGCGAGGCATTTTTCCACAGTTTTGTTAAAATGGTGAGGATCGCATCTATGGGAAACATTATCTCAGGTTAGCACATCACATACTCCATTTAAAGTAGACATTTTAGGGGCTCACCTTTGATTTTCTGTAAAATTGGTTCCGACGCACTCACAACTTTTCGTAACGGTATGTACTGGTTCACTTGCGGTTGCAAGGTATAATCCAACAATCAAAAACCAGCCGATAACAAAAAGTTGGGCTATCCATGGACACACTGGCCAGGCAAGGGTGAAACTCATGTCACTCACGGCTCTATAACGATTTCATTAGATCTTGCTTTTTAGACAATTTTAGGATCATGTTAAAAATTGAAGTAAAATGTAGGCATTAGGCATACCTTGCTCCCTGTTTGATCAGAGATACAGCAATGAATAACCGCGAGCGCAGAAAGAGAACAATTAGAAGCAGTATTCCTAGTAAAGTTCCAGTAGTTATGGCAAACACAAGCCACGTGTTCGCCAATTTGAGATATTTGTCCCATTGCTCCTTCAGTTCCACTTCAGACACAAAAAACTCCGGATTGGCAGCCCTTGAGAACTCACCAGTGTCATTTGCCCTTTTCAGATCGAGATAGCGAGTGACACTGAAGTAGCAACCTTGAAGTAAATACAATCAAGACTTTACCGGCTAAATCCTTGTTTGCTTCAGGTACATCTTAGAATTGGAAACTTACAGAAACTCAATACTCCAGTCATGCCAATCAAAGATGTCCATACCATGATTCCTGCAAAGCACCGCATCAAACAGATCCATATTAAGGAAGCCAATGCGCCAACTCCAAGTAGGCAAACAATCCAAAGCCATGAGACGCGTAGGTCTTCAAACACGGATTCCATATTCTAAAACAAAAAACAAGAAGTTGAAGTCTATTGAAGGTGGGTTTTTGCTAGCTTTCAAGAAGTTATACCTCCTTTGCATTGAAGAACTCCACCAGTTTATTAACACCTTGCTCAAGAGCACCTCGCTCCAGTTTATCGGCCCTCGTCAATTCATCGACTTGCGAGAGTTTCGGAATACAACGGCTGGCGACTGTAAGAAAATTGGATCAATTACTTAGATGAAAATCTTGTCATGATTGATAATCAAAACTATGCTTATTGATATTGGTGTTAAAATGCGTTTGTCCACTTGAAGCCATTGCCATGTAGTCCCGTTTTCGCACAATAAAATTGTAGAAGCAATTTCACAAACTTACATATATTTTTTATATTTTTGATTGGATTCCTCCTGAGCTTCCATACTTTCGTATAATTTCCTGGTAAGAGGTGAGTTGTGAGGTCAAGTGAGTGGATTGGAGGATTAAGTCACCAAGTTGAAATCACACGTGAAAAACAAACGTACAGAGAACAAGACAATATTGTTATTACAACTTACTACAACAGTGATCAAAATACTTGCTAATCAATCAATTTAGAACATCCAACTAAAACAAACCAAGCAGAAAACTCATCGCAGAACCAACTAAAACTAAAGTGCGCTACAAATTATGATTTATTGAAAAGCGTATAAAAAGTATAAAACCCCAAGTTTTGCATTGAAAAATTATCGCGTTTGTTAACCCAACCCGTACATAACTAATAGTGCAAGCATGTTCGTTTCCAGTATTCAACCATAATCAATTTCTGATAATTAAATCGTGATTGATTTCCAAAGAAAAATTATAAATTGTTGCTGTGAGCTAATTAATTCGTCGTGAGTGAGTGCTGCGTAGGTGTTCTTAAATTTTAAACTGACTTACTCGTGTTTGTACTTAGCCTTCGATAATCCTCGACTACGTTTTGTTAGAAAAGATTTAAATATTATGGTCATGATTTAAAACATTCTTTAAAATAGTAGCATCCGTTGCTCAAATTGTTTGGTACATATTTTTTTAAATAAGTAATTCCCAAGCCGGCTATTATACATTTCCAAAACTTTACAGAATGGTTGCATACATCAATTTGTGGAACCTTACTAGTTTTTGCTGGAAGGATGTAACTGGCACAAAGCTCCTTGTCCGGATGAACCAGTTGGTCTACAGTATATTTACTTTTATCCACGTGGTACTTGCAAACCAACGTTGCTTTAATTTGATCATCCGATTCTCCATTTTGCTTGGCAAGTTTTACGGACCATGGTTTTCCGTTGTATGGATCCGGACATTTTTCGACACATACCTATTGATTGAAGCATAGTGCAAAAACGATTATAGCACTACAATGCGCATGTAAGACTGTGTATTATATTTGCTGCCAGTGTAAAGACTAACCTGCGGAGTCCGACATCCATAAACTAGTACATTTCCTGAAGCACACTTCGTGATGTCAAAAAAGAAAAGATAGCGTTTGTCTTTAACGGGCTCAT
>JAAXOA010004644.1:0-10080 GCA_036561885.1 Salina celebensis
TCTAAAAAGTTGATGATCCTCTTCACCCTTGCTTGCAGCTAAGAAACCCAGTGAGACGTGGCAACAAGATGCAGCAACGATGCAGAGAAAGCACATAAACAAAATCTTATTCAGGTAGAGCAATTTACTCAAGGAAAAAAATGCTGACAAGCAAAAACCATGTTTTAATGAGGGCTCTTCGCTAAAGGAGAAATTCTCGGTATTACTACTGAGTGAAGAAGAAAAACGACGATTAGTGATGCATATCTTGTATAGCAACGGATGATAAGCAACATGCGATTGTTAGGAATGAAAATCGATTTCACCCCAAAATCTCAACTTGATATCTAAAAGGAATGGGAACTATAAAATTAATCATCTTGGCAATTCTTGTAATTATATATGTGCCAAGGTAGCATTCCCTACCTGAAAATCTCTCTCGTTTTTTTGTCAGTTTCTCTTAATTCACTTTCTCTCTTATGCAAGATCTCAATAGTCCTTTGAACTTTTTCCTTATCAGAAACGTTTTTCCTTTGATGTTATTTTTGTCCTTGTTCCTGTCTGACAGGTTCCCGACGACCTCTTGTGTGGGAGGTATTTTGATTCAAGTATCCTTATAAAATTAACGAGCCTCCGTGCATAACTCCTGGTTAAAGACTTCGTTTTGAATGGTTGGAATTCAAGGCATTAATCGAGAAAACCTATTATTCTTTTTTTGTTAATGTAGTTAAGAATCCGTTTTCAGCATGGCTATCCCTAGATCATCCAGACAGAGAAAGTTTTTTTTTCTCATTATTTTTTGGGTATCACAACAGGATCTGGAGACACTTTTTATTACGTTTTTTAACGTTTCTTGTGTTGTCCTCTATTATGGTGATACAAAAGAGAAACCCATGTTTCCCAGAGAACAAAAAATAGTTAAGGTCATATTACACAATAGATCACATGGAGAAAATAGACTACAAGAGCCGTTCTCACAAATATCTACTACGGTCTACGATACATGCTATCTACGTGATGGGAACTTGAGTAATTGTAAGCTAGAGAAAGTTGCAGAACAACGGAGTAAATGAGATAGGATATCGGAGAAGAGACCACGCACACTGATGAATGTTGTATTTTTGTGGAAAGCTATTCGGGAGTGTGCATCTTTTAGATATTATTTCGCTTCGTTAGAACGGACGATCGGAAAGTAAAATGAATCTTGCAAAACCAAAAGATCTGAAAGTGAAGAAACTACTTTAGTGGCTAGCCTTTGAGTAGGAAAGTCTACAATAGGAAAACTATTGTATTCTATTGTTGTCTGTCTGTCTTCTGTACAAGGGTTTTAATGGCGATATTATTAAATAAATGTAAACGCTTTACAATACAATACAACAAAACAGGACCTGTTTTGCGCTGGGATAGTTAATTTTTTGGAGAGCACAGGATGCCTAAAATTCGGTGGAAATGATGGGTATAGTAAAGCGGAACCTAGAGTCTTCCACGATTACACACTTCTACGCACCAGAAGAAACGCATTTTCTACCACAGAATTGTATTATTTCCAGATAAACACATACTAATCCTATATTGTCTAGTATAGCCAAGTAACTGGCAGCCATGAAGAAAGATGGACGGGAGCTTGTACCTTTGTGCCATACCCTCATTTTCTCTTTAGGTTTTTTTTATATTTCCAATTCGAGAATTTCTTTTCTTTCGGAAATATACGCAGCCAAGTGTGTTTTCTCGTTTTTATTGTAGAACATTCCCGAGTGCTTTTAGGAAATGGCATATAAAACAAGGAGACTATCTCTAAATTACAAAGCATTTTTCTTAGTCGGGCTCTGATCTCTTGTTCGTTTGCCTCTGTTTTAAAAAATGCCAATATTGCCAATAGAGCGTTGTAATAATAATATATTTAATATAGGAAGGCNCAATAGAGCGTTGTAATAATAATATATTTAATATAGGAAGGCAGAAATAAAATACGGCGACAGAACTGGTTTGCCCTTATAACCTTTTTTAAAAGAGAAAAACAGCAGCTGCTGGTGCTCATCGGAAGACTATTTTTTCTCTTTTCATTATACACCAAACTACCTTTATAAAAATAATACGAAATCAGCGAAGAAAACGTAAGATTCCCTCAGTTTCTGAAGAAAAACGGGTTTTTCTTGAAGAGCTGTTTTTCCACCGAACAAGAAGCTTAGACGAAGATCTTGAGAAAAACAGGATTTTACTTTAGGAGGAAATTCGTGATTTCCGAATGTTTGGATTTTCTTTTCATTCATTTATCAAACTCAGTGCTATTTCCATATCTCACTCACACAAAATTACACTCTAGTCTAACACGTCGAGAGAGATGAGCTTGAGAAAGTGTGTCCAAAAATCCACATTCCAATCCATTTCCAAGGCGAAAGAGAAAGTAGACGACGAAGAAATAACTTTTTTCGACTTGTTCAATACAAAATTTTTTCTTTACACAATCCTAGTTCAGTAAATAGTGTAATATGTTATATATTCTTTTTCGTAGGGATACTGGAATGATATCCAAGAAATTGAAAATTGTTCAGTGAATTGAGAGACTACAACAATGATATGTATGACTGCAATAAATATGGATTTTTTTAACTTTCACCCTCCACTACAGTAATAGCTATGCAGTGCTAGAGAGACAACAATTGAAATTCAGAATGGGAAATGGAAATTGTACTTTCTCCCTTGCTGGGGGTATTTGGGAACATGAAAATTTTATCAGTAAATATGAGCACACCGGTGGTACTCTTCTCATTTTTTGTAGTATTCCGTAATAGCCTCATGTCGCCAATAAGTTGTTGTAAAACCTGGTCATGTGTGTCTAGGCAAAAAAATGCATTTTCTGATGTATTTTTATTTATTGAAGAAAGCAGAAAGCCGTTTTCTCTGACTAGATAAACGCAAAAGTATGCTTTCTTGTAGATAAACAGTTTCGTAACTAAATATTATGTGTATAGGAAAAAAGGAAATGGAGAGAAAAAGGGAAAGGATGTTGACGATGGAGTAATGTTTACGTTTCAACTTTCACCGGAAGAGGAGAAGGAAAAGGATAACGATAAAATGGCCGCTTAAGAGAAAAGTTTCGAAAAAAATATTATGTGCAGGTAGATTAGGGAATGTTGAGATTGCATATCCTCCACATGTTTGTTATCTCTCATGGGAAAGCAGAGCACTTAAATATTAAAGGATTTTTCCTGTTGGTGATTCCAACTAATTCACATTGCATCCAGCTCTGGAGTTATACAATTATTGTTATAATTTAAGATTATAAGAGTGAAAGTAAAGAGAATTGTTGTTCAGCGATCATGTCCATTTTTCGTAAGATGGAAAAGAGAAAGCATGGATTTGCAAGATCAAGACAGGAATGTACTACCGGGGCAATCTAAGAGCGTCTTGTTTACAGCAGCTGTTGTAGAATGTTTGGCGAAATGAGCATGTGGCAAGAGTGAAAGTAGGTGCAATGTAAATCTGTAGGCAGTTGAGTTTACGGCTGTTTGGAGCTCAAGTGATGTAAAGGATTTTAGAAGGGATGAGAGCTTGATCTAGTTAGAAAATTGGAAAGGCTCAAGTCAAACAGAGAAAGTAGTAGTGTTGCTGCTTCTAGAGTTGTTTTCTCTCGAAAAAAACTGTACGTGGACGGATGTTGATGCAAGGCTTGTGAGTTTGTGTGCGTACTCAACAGGGACTGAGAAGATAGGTAAATATTAAGAAAATAAAAGCAACAATTGACGTTGACAGTAAAGCAGAAGAGAAGTTTGAGTGGAGTAGAAGTGTTAAGATTGAAAAAATGTTTGAAGAAAGTAAACATAATCTAAAGGATAGCTCACAACTTGCCCAAGGGTCGCAAGGAAAAAAAATATTTGATGGAATATTATTACTAGAATTCCTACACGAGGGATTTAATCTAGAAAAAAGCTTTTCTCCCTACTGTGTGCACAACAGGTTTAGGAGAAAGCAAATCGATACGAAGTTCTGTAAATGTCCAAATCGGACAATGGTTTACTGTAGTGTACACGCAATAATTAATCATATTTTTATACTACAATCTGGATAAGTAAAAGCTGAACAGTTCAGCGATTAAAACAAAATGTAGCATTTCCTTGTCAAGTGATATTATCACTGTCTTTGTATAAAACGCTTTGTATTATAAATAATGTTTTTCAAGAGAACAACTAAACGTCAATATTTCACACGCGGAAGCGAGAGGAGACAGGGCTCAAAGAGAATTGGCCGTTTAGTGGAAAAACATTTCGGAGAAGGGTTCTGTTGTTGTATAATAAAGTTGAAGACGACAGCTTGTATGCGTAACTTACATTTTATAAGCCTGTTTAAGTCCGTGCCTAGGTCGATATTGGATTTTTGGCAAGGCGAAGCGTGGAAAATGAATGGGTAGACTGGTGGCAGGAGTCAAAGACGAGTCATTATTTATCCTATGCTAAAATGTTGTCGCACAGGCTGACTCTCTCGTCTAATTTAAAATTCTTTGTACGCAATCCAGCTCTACCTTTCTCTTTTTCATAGAAAAAAAACTTTCACTAATGCTATGTTAAGACCAGGTCTGAGTATTTTTGTTCTGGGCTTACATGACTCTCCGCTTTCATTTTCTGTGGATTCGCTTTTCTTTTCATGGAAAGCACAAGGAATGAAGCGTTCTTTTGAAAGCGAGATGGGAAGTAGAGATAATTAATGACATTTAGAGTAATGTGCCATTGCTACTTGTTAATTTTTTTTGTTTGACAGTCTAGACCACTTCATAATTCTCGATATATGTTCCCTTTCTCTGGAAATCTGTTTCTGTCGATGATACAAGTGCAATTTTTTCCCCAAAAAAAGGATTAAATAACAGACCTTTTGGTAAGATGGAACTGGTACAGGCAGAATTACACTCCAATCTGACAATTATTATAAATTCATTTTTTCTCTCTCAAGATATCTTTATTCCCTCTCATCCATCACGTTTTCAATAACTATTTTTTTGCGAAATAATGCGTTTATTCGGTAAATCCTTTGGAAAATCTGGATTCCCAGAAAATGTCTGCTAACGGCGTGGGGATTTTCAATGGTTAAGAATACACACGTGTTTTCAAGGAGTTCAACTGAAGAGAACTTTCACTCGAAAATTCTTCTCAACTATCTCCTCTGCTTTTGTCAGTTGACTTTCAATCCTTTCTCTCGTGTCTCTCTCCTGTACAAACCCGCAGACAGACCAACTCGCACATAATGGCAGCCAGAAATCCGGTTGAGTACAAGACGGAAACCTTAGAACCATATATTATAGATTTTTATTTTCTGACATATTTTTCTTCAGAAAAAAAATCATAACTAGCACAGGGATAATGATTGAACATGAGTGATATCGATTGCCTTGTGATTCTCATTCACTGATGTATGATCCTTCTCTCCCGTACAAAAAAAAACTCATTTTTTTCTCTTTTCCCAACTGGATGTTTTTTTCTCTTATGAAAAAGAATGTGTCGTAATCCGGTGTGGTGCCTTGATGTGAATTGCTTTCACCTATTACTTTCTCTTATTCTTGTTATCTTTCAAGTATACACGGGTAAATCCTATAATCCAAAGGAAAATTTCTCTGAACTCTGGCTCTCTTGAGGTGCAGGAGAAAGGTGGAATAAGTCGAAATCGCAGTAATGGTTACGCTCCATTTTCCTGTACGTTTTCTTCTATTTTTTCATCATTTTTTCGTGAAAATGATTCTACATGATACTTCTCGCTCTTTGATTGTCGGTTTTTTTCTTGAAGGAGTCATGTTACAGTGGAAAATATACACCTTTCACATTCCATCATCAACACAAAAATTCTGTATTTTTTGTCTTGATAACTCTTGTTTTCGTATTTTACGTCTGACAGACTTGATGATTATGGAAGGGGAATCCATTTTTGCATTATTTTCTCATGTCTGGTCTTGCATCAACATGCATGCGAAAACAACATGAATCAGAGCGTGGTATTGCATATAAAGTTACTTTTAGCCGTGTCTGTAATACTTTTTAAAGTAGTGAATGCATAGTTTGGAAGAAATGTTGAAGAGAGAAATGGATATGTTTATTGGACCGCACAGTAGAGAAAAAGATGAGTAGTATGAGTGCATTAGTAAATATTAAAGGTGATAGTGTTGCCGAATTGGAAGGAAACGACGCAATACAGGATGCTGTGCAGTCAGAAGAGAAACGTGAATGTATTATTCTCTGCTACGCATTTTTTTCTTCTATCGCTCGCGCTTTCTCTTCGGCTGTCCATCAACCTAACAAGGTGGAAGCGAAATGGAACTACAAAAAATGCATGCTACAAAATTTTCTAGACGGGAGAAGCAGAACAGAAGCGAGCAGAGTAAACCGCGTTTTCCAGATAGATGAAAGGCTCCTTTCCTTATAAATTGGGACACTCGAAGAGCACATTTGAAACAGACAGGGAAAGTTGGGTAAATGGTGAAGAAGCAAAAAAAATATGATGGACGAAAGGTATCTCTTTTGAACTCGAAGAAGCCACGAACAAAGAGAGTATCTAAGTAGGGCAAACTAAAAAGATGATAAAAATGGCATGTGTACTGGGTTGAAGTGGAAAGACAGGGAAAAAGCATCGTCCAGTGACAGGTAAGATAAGGGATCCATCATTTCAATTGAGTAAACTTCGTAATAAATATATGTATGGAATAGTGAGGTGTACCTTGAAAAGAAAGTTTGAAGACTCCTTTTTACATTGTGATACATAGTTGTGGTGACCTACTATAAGGAAGTATCGGTTCAGGGAGTACACATGGTATGACGACTAGGTCGGCCAGAGACGAAAAACTTCAATTGAAACCGATGTCAATTTGAAACCAAAAAATAGCGGTGAAGATTCTGCGAATCCTTCTGAAATTTGAAGTTTGACATAAATTAAGGATATCTTGTGAGAATTGAATAAAAGAAGAGTTTACGGATTGAATGCTGTTTCGCGTAATAGTGCTTCGGGTTTTTAACCATAATGGACGATTATTTTGGGTTGATGGTGCAGATGCCCACAAGAGAAGTATCTTTTATTCCATTTTATGATCATTTCCTATCACTACAAATGGATTCGGCCTGCATGTATTGCTGATTCGTCAAAAAAAAGCTTGGTCCCCTTGGATTAGCGTGAAATGGAAGGTAAGAAATTAGATTAGACGTGGGGAAGTTTGGACGTAACTAGATTAACATTCAAACTTTATTCGGATGACGGGGAGTCTCATGAAAAAACATCTTTACGCACAACATTTTACGTTTTTCTTATCTACAAACCCAACAGAGAAAAGTTTGTGCCGTTCCTTTTGCCAAGAGGGGAAAGCGAAAAGGTGAGAGAAAACTATTTTGGAATGGTTCATAAAAAACGTATAACCATGTGAGAAATCCTATTACGCTTAGGAACATACGAAACTATACCAGAAAAGGTTTGTGTTTTTACGTTCCAATATCTGACTAGAAAACTTTTCGTTTGCATTTTTATCGGCATTTGATTACATAATATAGCACAGAACAAAGAAAAAACTTTCTCCACACAAATTACACCTTGCGTCTTGCGTCACACACATAATTCCAAAGTTAATAAGATAATGTGCGAGCTGCTTTCACGGGAAAACTTTCGTAGCTATTTCCCCTCGTCTTGATCTAATTTTTTTTCTATCGAAGTGTCAAAAGGGGATAATTTTGACGCACAGTATACCATATTTGAATATAATATTAGTTCTAGTTCCAAACGTCAATGAAGCTAGAACGAAGCACCTAGTTAAGTTATATATTCTTTATGCGAAAAATAAATGACGACATGGCGCGTAGACCGCAAATGAAGTGATGAAAAGAACCGAGTATCTAAACATTCTGTGAGTCAGAAGAGGTATTGCTAAGCTGGTAACATCTTTGTTAGTTTTCTTTGCGTACCAATTTTCCGTCCAATTTATTCTCCGCAAAATGGCTTATGATATATATACAACAGTAGGAGAAAATAAGGTATATAGTCAGCACAGAAAAAGTCTTGAAATAACTTTCTTTTCCACATTTTTCCCAACAAACTTGTTTACCGAGAAAGATGTGCATTTAACCGAACATTTAACGCAGTTTTTTGGAAGTTTTACTACTACATCCTACCGTTTTGGATGCTACACACAACCAGGAGAAAGTTTTTTGGTGCTCATAATCACAGAAATTGTAAAAAAAAGTAAAAGCAAAGTAGCCAGATACTTGAAAAAGAACGATGGTAGTTTTTCTTTGTTATGATGTTGTGCGTAGAAACATTGTTGCTTGTATGAAAAGAACTCTTGGTTTACTGTGTCCTTCTTAGTGAAAGTAGAGGTGAAAGTTTTTGCTTCAACTCAACCTCTCCATGATAATCTAGTATGTAGTTTTGTTGTAAAAAAATACTTTAGTAGTTTTTTGCCCTTATGTATTATTTTAGAAGCTAAATGAAAAACAACTGGGCTCAGAAAAAAAACAGTTTTCTCTGCGTTATCTTCATTCAATTTTTTTGTTACAATATGTGGCTTCCATGAATTCTTAAATGAATGATGATTAACGAGCCATGAAGGAGCTGAAAGTTTGAAAACAATTTTTACAGAATCGCCCGTATATTCATACATATAGTATAAAATTGCGAAACTCTATTAGGGAAAAAACAGGATGATAGTTCGCAGTGAAAGTTTTGTAGAGTTTTCCAAAGAAAAATCTTCAGCTCTTCCACGGCTTGCTCATCATCAACCAAAACAATACAGCGCGTGACGAGTCGCAAGATATTTTCTTTGTGCAATCACGGTTATACGGCCAGTGCGAAATACACATTTTCAGGATATATTTTTTATTACTCCTCATTTCTCCTCAAAAGCGTTTTTATGTGGTTTCCAGTCTCCAACTTATTTTTCTGTGGCCAAAAGCTATTCTCATTATTAGCCTTCCTCTTTTACAACGTCCAACGAACAGCTTCTTTTTTTATTACTCATAATGACTAACGAGAAAGTCTTTTGTCTTCCTTTCACCGTCCAACTTTCTCCCTATCATAAAGTGTTCTTCATTACAAAAACCATTGTGTATGATCCCATTGCCAGATCTGTCGACTCAGTCCTTAACTTTATTACAGGTCTGCTACCGTGGAAGGTTAGTTTTTGGAGGAAAAAAAGTCTTCATTACGCATTCCTTTTTTCTCTCTTGTATTTCTTAAGCATGTAACAAGATAAATTCATTAGCTTTCTTTTCACCTTTTTAGCTTTGCCCTGAAACTAAAATTCTCCTCTAATTGTTTGTCTATTTTCAAGAGTTTTGTACTAGTGGCTTTGAGGGATGAAAGAGAAAATGAAAATAATCTCCTCAGTGAGTGCACAGTAATCTGATGAAACATTTTTATACTTCCTGTGCTGAGTTCAACAGCCCAAGGAAATAAAATATGAGAGGAAACGGAGACCGGCAATCCGTTATATATATTTTTTTACTGTTATCCTTATCTAAGAATCATCAGTGAAATAGCCTCTGGTCTTGGCAAAAACCAAGCTTTTTTTTTACAAACCCTCTCATATTGTTCAAGAGCTGTACAATCTACAAAATCTAATTTATGTTTTAAATTGAAAGAGGACAAGTGACATTTTTATTCTATTTGTGCGTAGACATGCATAAAAAGGGATGAAGAAGACCAATTGAAACAAAAAAAAATCAGCGTATTTTCCCCATTTTGTGCGAGTTCTAGTACAAAACAATTTTTTATTTTGGAAAAGTGAAGCTTTTCTTTCGAGAAAGTTGTAGTATTTTATTGTTTTTATGACATCTTTTAGATGGAAAGAGCAATAATGTATCTACTATTTATATAGCTTCACCAGCTCAATTCCATTTCATTCCGTATCCATTGCCATGCGTTTGTTCTCAAGGAGACCTACAAAATGTAACCATCTCTGCCGAAGAGGGAGGCAATGGCAGAAATACAGAAGAGAACCTTTCTTCCTTTGAGAATTTTCGTCAGAGAAAGTTTGCGGGAAAAAATTTCATTGAAAAATACATACTTTCACTCTATACAGCCTTTTTTGCGATCACATTTTTGCTACAACTGCGAAATTGTAACAGTATATATTTTTTGGAT
>JAAXOA010004645.1:0-10077 GCA_036561885.1 Salina celebensis
CAGGAAACAAATGGAAATGGAATCCGAAGGAGGCAAGGAAGAGTCTGAAGACGTAAATTCAGTCATATCCGGCCACTTGTTTCGATTAAATTGGTTGTGGGTTTTCCAGGCACATTTAGGTTAATATTGCTTCCGACGGAGGCGTAGATGATCAGAAGAATGACTGCTGGGATTCACTTTTTTCCCAAACCAAAAAAATGTTTGTTCACGATGACGTAACACTAATGCGACGTATTCTAAACGTTGACCGTACTGTAAATTGACAACGTCAACAGTTTATTTTAAGGAAGAGATAGTACCGAAAACATATGATGAAATGTTTACATGTTTTCTGTTTATGTTAGGAGGGGGGCCGTCCCACAATATTGTCATCAAAACTTGTCACACCACCCAATATTTTCTAAAATGTAGTTGTGTAAGCAATGGGTACATTCATTCGTATTGAAACCCAATCACCCAGCACATTACTGAATCTTATCGGCTGCCAAAATCTGTACCGGTCAACGCGCAAACCTTCTGACAAATCCCCAGATTTCAAATCAATTTGGCATGAAATCCAGTCTAATCTTGCCATCTTGCATGTTTCCAACAGTCATAGTCAGTTTCAGTTCAGCAGTTAAAGATTTTTTATATTTTATTCGGCAACAGCTCAAAACCTCATTGCAGCTAATGGTCATTACTCATAAAATAAAATCTACAATGTTGCAATAAAAATCAAAATATTATTTGACGTTTTAAAATGTTGCAAACATTTTGTATAAAATTTTATTTCAGATTTTCACGCAGCCATCTGTGTCCTCCCCAGAAGAAAGTTCATCATCTTAAAACCATCATCATGGTCATAACAGAAATTGGAATTGCGTCTTGTCTGCCATACGGTGTCCATTTTCATTGCTGCACTGCAATCAAAAATCAAACCCCTTCTTTTCATCTGTTCCTTGATCTTGTACACTTACAAGTAGACTTTTTTTCAGTTTTCACCCAATGTTCCTTCGCTTTCAAAATCCCAGCATAACAGCCGGTTTTCAATCTGTTGCTTCTATAAGCAAAAGTAAAAATTTTCTTTTGGGGACCAGTCGGTACACGGGAGATTCACAACTGCAAAGATAATTATTGATCTTCATCTTCAAACTGGAACCAGGAAGGGCACCAGCACAAGCCATGAAGCAAGTGTTCAATAGAAAAAGGACCAAAAAAGTCACAACAGATGCTCTAATTTTTTTTACGTCTTTTTTCTTTGTGATCTTCTTGTAAAGCTTCCTTTTATTATTCTTTTCAAAAAAAATCATGAACTTGAGGATAATCATCTTTGGAAGATGAAAATTGAAGAAAAAAAAAGGGTCGAAGGAAGCACACTTGGTACACACTATATTTTCTCGCAATGAGGAAAAAAAAATCAAAGATATTAGTTTTTATACAGGAGCACATGCCATGTTATGATTACGAAAGAGAAAAGGTGATCAATGCAGGTTTTATCTGCAACCCTACATTTTAAAAGATTTTTTTTTTAGCGTTTAAATGTGTTGCGTTTTGGGACCATGTAATTTCGACAAGATTTTTTTTTGTCTTTAAAAATATATTGGCTTGGCGTATGGCTACCATTTTTAAAGGTGTATTAGGTGCATAAGATAAAAGTAAAGAAGTCAATATTTTTCTGCTCCTGGAAATTGCTACTGATTTTTTTTTTCTTGAGTTATGTTTATTGCCGGCAGCCGTTTGTTAACGCATACACACGCGATAGATTTTGAAAAAAATAACAAGCAAAAATTTGAAGTAACGAACGAGATTCTTTGGCTATCAGCTTGATCGCCAAATCTTGAAAAAACGTTCCTTGCGGCGATAGACGATGGTTGAATTTATGCATTGGAAATTTTTATGGTTATTATATGCTCATTATGGAAATCAAAACGAAAATTAGATTAGTTGGCGAAGAGCAGACGGCTGAAAACTATAAAGAAACATAAAAATGCAAGCTGCAAAAATGGACGAATTCCTTGCGTGGAAAAATGATTATTTACTGCGGGCAAGGGGATGACACAATAGCTGGTAATTCTTTAGACGTCTTGTTTCAAAATATTCAAATTGAATAGTTACAGGGAAAGCTGAAAAGTCGAATTTAAATGATGATTAAATTGTTGAACAATTTGATATTAGATTTAATATCTAAAAGACTGTAATTTTCAAAGCGTGTGTTTGTTTTTTACTTCCGATTAGAGACGATGAAAGTCGCTTGATGGCATGTCTATATCGTCTTGAAAAAAATGAAGACGCAATCTCATCTAATTAACTCATAAAACAGTATAAATCACGTACGCTACGTGGTACTGGAAAAAATCTTCGTAATTAATTTATTTGTCGTGCGCTCGGCTGTCGCCTGCATTTCAAAAGCCGGCTTCTTTTGAGGGAAAATTCTTGGCAGTTTTAGTGTCTTTTTGCCTATCAATCTTTTTCCAATGATCTGTGATTGTCTCATCGACTAGACTGAAACTTGGGTGACATGGTGTCAGTCGGCTGTCGCTAAATTATCAACACGAGCGAACCTCATCTTTCATTCCTATGCATCAATTTGGCCCAATTGGAATATTGATTGTTTCGAAATCCAGCAAAATCAGACAGATATTATCAGAATTTTTGCCCAACTGTCAGGTTTTTCTATGTTAAAATCTAGTTTGCTAGATTATGCGTGCAATGTTCCCAGTTATGCAATCGTTTAGCATTTTTTTAAACAAAGACATTTTATCCAAGAAAACGAGAAATTGTCCGGGTGGCCAATTCTCATTCCAGCGTATTTTCGCACCAAATGATTACATAAATTATCCAAACTAGAGAAAAAACTAGTTTCATCTTTTTATATTTCAAAACATCCCAATTCTACATAACTGTCTATCAATCATATTCTGAAAGAACAAGAAAAAAAACCGATTTACTCGCAAAATTTTTAAAATGAATGGACAAAAATGATAATTCAAATGATATAGAATATTATCCTCCATGTAATTATTATAATACACACGCATATACTTAACAGCTTCTTTTATACTGATGAGGCTCACAGCCTTGTTTCAGATAATATCATTTTCATACTAGCAAACTCATTAAATATTATAAAAACATGTACCTACAATTTTTACTTTGTAAGTTTTCGGTTGACGAGAATAAAAACGAGAGCTTTCATCCAACGATTACAAACAGCCAACATCAGTAAATGAGACAGCAGATGCGCTTTTTTATTACAGGTAGACACACGACGGCTGTTGATGCTGATTTTTTTTCATGCTTCATTTCTTAAACGAAATAAAAAACTCTTCTCTGCAAGAAAATATAAAAAACACCGGACAAGAAATGGTTTCTTCTGTATTGCTACTGTTGAAACTATATTGAATTACGCTAACGCACCAGGCTCACAAGTTGTTTTACAGAAAACAATGATGATAAGTTAAGAAAAGGACAACAGCAGGAGCCCACACCAGACAACAGTCAATATTTTTTTATTCTATTGGATCAGTTAGGGAGGTTGAAAAACGTCTTTTCAACCCTTTAGGCTAAGTGAATGCTGATGGGACATACCACTAAATTGTATATTTGTATGTATTTTTTCAACTGTAAAATGTGACTGTTATTATGGCACGAGTCATTTTGTTTAAAAAAACGCTTGTTGTGTATTTTTAACTCTTATAAAAAGTCATCTTATGAAAATGAATGAAGATTGAATGTGGCGGCTAAAGAAAGCTGGATCTTTTTCAAAATACGCGTCATCACTGTAAGAGAGCTACCAACTTGTAAAAACAAGGTTTTTTAAAAACCAGAATGCATAGTCATCCCATTAAACTCATTCAAGTCAAGATGCTAATGGGAAAACAATAAATTTGTAATGAACTCAGAAGCTCTTCTTTTTAAAACACCAAAAATAGTAATCCCCGTGATAGGTATTTCATACAAACAGAAATTCCTAATTTTTTTTCGGGTTGTTTTTGTAAACGAGGTTTTAATGTCCTTTCATGACGGATGTGTTTTTGTCAGGTTCAAACAAACAAGGTGTATCAAGACAAAAAAAATGAAACAAATCTAGAAAATGTCTACATTCAAAAACAACGCAGCATGGGAAAATAATACCAATAAATTATTCAATAAATCCTATTATTCCGGTTTGGAAATGGAAAGCGAATAAAAAAACACATAATACGCAATCAGTGAGTGGTAAAAAGTAAAAAGAAATGACATTGATTGAACAGTAAAAACAAATACAAAAAAAAATCTTTTCCTGTCTTTCCCCACGAAAAAAAGTGTACTATTCCATTTATGTAATTACGCAGAACTATTATCATCCATAAATAAATTAATGCAGTTTGTTTTTCCCTTGTTTACGTTGATTTACTGTTATTTTACCCGTTCATTTCCTATCGTCAATTGACAAAGGTGTGTGTGTCTATATAAAAACGCATAGACCACAGTTATGTCCTCTTTTTTACCCTGGTTTTCACCAGGAAAAAAAATCCTGTCACTTGTCACTCTTCATTTCAACGTGTCTGTCAGTGTCACCAATCTGGCCGTGATGAATAACACACCATATCAAAATGGTCTACTCCCAGGCAAATAGACCAACAAGAAAAAGTTGCGACAGTGTCCTTTCATTTAACCCCAAATTTTCCCGTGTTTTCTTCCACAAACCTTATCTACTATTGCACGCATGCAAACATTTCAACAGAAAAACCAGTAATCAAAGGATGAGCAGCAAAATGTCCGTTTACTCAGCTCCAATGAATTATTGATATTTCCAATCAGTCTGACGAAGAAGGGGTTTGCTTGAAATATTTTGGAGGTATCTCAATACCTGGGAGGGAGGATTTTATCGTGTAACAACAAGAAATCAATCTGCTGTCTCGCCATAAAAAAAAATCCTTTGTATTTCCGTTATTCATTAAAAACAGCGCATCAGTTAGCAGCATCTATAACCAAAAAAGTTCACAATGTACAGTAATTACTAAGACTGTTCAAGGGCCTTATATCCCTCCACGTACCACAATCTAGTATTTATTACCTTCACCATACATTTTAACCAAGACCGGAAGAAGGAAGGAAAAAAAGATGAGCTGATTGAGGTTTGAAAAAAATGAGTCAGTCATTTCCATTCATTCTGGTTCATTTTTAAAACGGATTGTTATTGCTGGAACGAGCATCATGATTTCGGGCACGTCATAACTCCGGGCTTTTGTAGGGGTAAAACAAAAAATCGGTTCAAACTTGAATCATTTTTTTTCCTCACTAATGCCAGTTGTGATGCAAACTAATGATTCTTTTATTTTTTGTAACATCAAACAACACTGGCAGCCAAACCAGTAATAAATGAAGCAACAAAGATGATTACTGAATTACTAGTTTGATCCTACATGGAGCGCATCTGTGCCACTTTTTTTCAGCAACCGCCGCACATTTTTACAAGTAACGGTTTTACCTGACCTAGTGAAGCTACATGGCAGTGTATGGATAAGATATGCCTGTCTTTTTCTCCTTTCTTTCCTAACACTTTTCCCCCGTAGTATTTTTTGATCGACACGGTTTAAAAGGGCAAAAAGTCAACGAATAAAAAAATATACATGAAATCCCTCATATATTTTTTTCCATTGCCGCCTGCTGCCAGCATCATGACGGTGTTATGCGTATAAAATTAGTCATTCGTTAGATGTTATCGTGTTTGGTGCAGGAGAGGATGATGCTGGTGGTTGGTCGTGAAGTGCTTTCCTTTCCGGAAGATGAGGGAGATAAGACAAAAGCAATGATATGCGCGGCTATTAGGCCAAAAAAATCCTTATAATACCTGTTATTTTTAACAACTTGTCCAGTTATGGAGTAACATGGAAAGGTATTCTAGACTGACTCAATGGTTTTTTTCTTTCGTGTCATGTAACAATGAGGAAGAGAAGTTTTAAGAGAGGAAGGATGAGTGTATCGAAATTTTAATCGTTGGCTCGTGCCGTGCACATGCGTTGCATGCATCATCAGAAAACTATTTATACAAAAAAAAAAATGAATGGGGCTTCTTTTTTCCAAGAGAGTTAGATTTTTTCCTATATTTATAAGTTTATAACACAGGGTCATCATTTTTTAGATACAGATGTCCCTTCAAAAAAAGATAGGTTTTTTGAAAGCTGAGTAGCGTGTCTACATATTCCTTGGCTTTTTCAAAAAGAAATACCTGCCGTTTGTTTGACTGATTGTGCTCTGGAAAAAAAGAATGAGGAAGGGTTTTGAAAACCTTCGCCACTACAGTTATTACCTTCCATTAAGCTTTACAACTGCCAAGGGACTTGCATGTCAAATCAAAAGTGAAATGAATGAAGGGCTTGAAAATGTATTGAGAAATACCTGAAAAAAAAACAATGTATCATCCCACACGACAACAAAAGATGATTATGAGTTTTGTGTAATAATGTAATGAACACCATATGGCACTTGTGATTTTTTTTTCTTCTGCTTTTCACACATTGTTCTTCCCTTGTTTGNCACGACAACAAAAGATGATTATGAGTTTTGTGTAATAATGTAATGAACACCATATGGCACTTGTGATTTTTTTTTCTTCTGCTTTTCACACATTGTTCTTCCCTTGTTTGTTTGCTTTATGCTGGAAATGAATATTTACTTCCGAAACATGATTGGATTGAGGGTAAAACTTTTTACATGACAGATTTTTTACGATGGAAAAATGATGAGGTAAGAGTGTTTTAAAGGTTGGAGGATGCATAAAATTATGCAGATTGGATTCTCAAAAATTCGGATGGTTTTTGGTCGGAAAGTCTTTGTCCATTGTCAGCTCATTGGACAAAGTGAAATATGACAAATGTTTGTAACAAATCATCAGGAAAAGGTGGTATTCATATGATGAAATCTATCCATAAGAATCCTGGAAATGGATATAAAATGTTTTTAGTTCAAAATATTACACGGTTTATGAACAAACCCGCAAACTTTTCTTGTTTTCTTCCTCGTTAAACATTCTTTCACTGTTGTCGTGCGGCCGCCGTATTGTAGCTTGTATTACATGAATTATGCATAAATTTTTCCACTTTTTCAAAAAATATTAACTATAATTCATGTCATATCTTGTAATAATGCTATCACCAGTTTTGTCCTTTTTCTCCATTGTTATACGCAGCACTCCGCACACATGCCGTTCTCGTGCCGCATCTACCACAACCAGTAGTAAAAAGACGTATTAACGAAGACATAAGAAAATCTACAAAAAAGATAAGAGGTAAGATTTACATTCATTCTTTTTTCCTCGTCCCTCTATTACCAGCGAGTATCATGTTTCCTTTGTCGTTTAATAGAAAACACGGCTCGATCGTCTTTACCCCCAAAAAAGGCAGGTGTTTACCTTAATTATCATTTTCATTATGCAACCAAACTAACTGATCACCCGTAGCACACATCGTGAAGATTGAGAGTGTGACCAGCAGCAGCATGACTACTCCCGGAGAAGAAAAAAAATTGATATAGCGCTACAGTTAGATGTATTGAGCACATGATGCGATTCAAGAAAACACCTTTCCAGCTTCTGGCTCTTCATCTTGTCCCTTTTCTACTACCTGACGTGATGAAGCATTGTATTACATGCACTGCCGTATGAAAAGACATGTGTAAAGTGCACATGTAGTAGATCATTCTCTTACATCTTATATTTTCATTCTTTTTCCACTTTTTAACATTTTTCAACCCATTTTTTCAGTCCCTTGCTGCTGTTCCCCTGAAAATATTATGTAAACTGTTTTTACGTGTAATACAAGATAAAAGAAATTATGATGAGATGAAGTAAAGGAGACATTGACTCGCCGGGTTACGCCGGCTGGAGCTTCATATCTGACATGTGTTTCATGTCGTACGCGTTACAGGCGTCTTGTCGTCAGCAATGATGCAAGATTCTTGCTAGAGGCTAAGAAACATAAAAAAATTGTCAGATGGAGGAGAAGGAACTAATCATGAAAAAAACAAAGGAAGCTGAGGAAAAAAGGAAGAATTATGTTTGTATAGATTTCATTGGTATCGTGAATATCGTGATAGATAGGTAGTTTTTCAATGAAAAAAGATTAGATTTGTGAAGAAGCACATGTTCCAGGGATCTCGCAAAATCAGCACGCTATACATGGCGACACTGCTGACCTGTTGAGCTTCTGTAACAGAGCTGCTTTTGTTTTTTTTCTAACTAAAAAAAATTGATTAAAAAATATGTTTCTATCAGGAGGTATGACAGGACCAAGTATAGAGTCTCAATCTGTAACTTGTGAACGATTGGTCATAATTGGGTAGATTAGTCTAAGAATTTTGCAAAATAAGTTCAAGGAAATTTAGTTTTTCTGTGCTGGTCAGTGGAGAACTTCTTCAGAAAAGTAGACAAAATGCAGATTTGTTTTTCTCAACAAGTTCATTGTAAAAAGAGGAAAAAGTGGCGACGACTGCAAACGTGACTGATTTTTTTCTAGCTCCGCAAAGTTGTTATTTATACCGGCGCATATTGAAGAAATACAAGGAAATATGCTGCTCATGAGACTGATTACAGAGAGGTTATATGAGCTAGCTGGTGGTATTTATTTTTGTTGGAAAATAATCGATGATAAATAAGTCAAAGTGTTAGTCAAATTGACAAGATGATGATAATGCTCATCTGCAGTCACTCTCAACTACTATATCATTTTCATGAACTGAGAAGCCTTGATCTTCACTGCACTATCTTTATAATGAAAGTCATATCGTGGAACGCTGCGTCATATTTTTTTTCTCTTTAAAACAAGTATTTCAAAAATCAAGTTTGCAATTCTCTAGAATTAAAAGAAAGAAAAAAAATCCAAGTTATATAACTAAAGTATGTAGATATGCATATGCAGCTAAAATTATACCATCAATTGTCTAAGAATGCACATGAAATAGTTTTAAGTAAAAATCTTTTATAGGTGACTCATTTCACGAACTCATTTAAATGGCAGTTTAATTGCTTTATGACATCCCTAATTATTGTACTGAATTCGTTGTAAATCAAAGATAGATTGAGTAGATTTTTCATTCTATCGTCAGTCTTTTTGAGCTTGATACCAATTAATACGAGATTATTATTTTTTTTTACAATTATTCAAGTTGAAGTTGTTTTTTTTTTCAGTTGAGCTGTTGACGAGCATGACGGTTTACAATGAATAAGCCTAAGGCGCAAAAAGCATATAGAAGATATGAACATTGTATTAAAAAAAGTTTTGCAAATGGGTACGTAGAAGGCGTGATTTAATAAGAAACTGACAAAATCTTGTTGAAATGAAATTAATGGGTAGTAGCGTTCTTTTCAAGATGAACTTATGTTTTCAGCTCAATCTCACAGCATGGGGTAATCTCAACTAGGTGATGCCATACGTGTATACCTATTAAAAATCTAGATCATTGTCAATTTTTTTGTTTTACATTGTTTCATTCATTCAAAATGTTTGCGCAAATAAGACATTTTCTATAGCAGTTATGGCCGGAAGCGTCACTTGATTCAACTGACAATTTTTTTTCTTGTTGCCCTTCGGCTAAGTTTTAGAAAATGTCTTGATTTTGATGTTTATTGCTTGAAACAGTTGTGAAAATTAATGCCCTTATAAAGCCACAAAGACAGCCTTGACTTATGACTTTATCCTGAAAAGTTTTAAGATTTCTTAATCAAACTGACGGAATGTCTCTTTTTCATATGTAGACATATGCAACTTTGTTTGTTTTGTGCACAGCATTTTTTTCATACAATCTGATAAACTGACTTTTAATTATTTGGATTATCAAAGCTGCATTTTTTTTTCGTGAGCTCCGCTGGAAGCCAACTACAACCTTTTTCATATGTGCCAATTACGTTCTTATCTCTATCTACCAGCGTCTGTCTTTCTTCATAGTTTTACATACTACTTTTCCCCAAAAACGCCAATATTCCTCTCTCAGCCATCAGCATTTTTATTGCCACCCGTAAGATACTTCACAAGCATGTTCGTGTTTTTACCCTTACATTATTCAATTATTTTTGGTTTCCTTTCCTTGGAGCAGTACCACACTTTCTGTGTAATTAAT
>JAAXOA010004646.1:0-10077 GCA_036561885.1 Salina celebensis
ACAGGTTGTGCGCTCGCAAATGTACGACTTCCGCCATTTATATGTAAATTGTATAATAGGATAGACTCGTTTAATTTACAGATTGCTTCTCGCTCGTTTACCGCTAGTTGCACATCTCGTAAAAATATCCTACCACACAACAGCCAGCTGAATTCTCCATTTTCGGTTTTTAAAAGTGGACTTTGCTTAAATGTGACATGCTGAAAAGTCATTCTAGATAGGTCCCTGATTTATGTTTCCAATTAGTCATTTGTCATTTTAAACAGTTAAAAGGTCATAATTAAGTTTTTTCATTTCCCCTATTGTACATTCGTTTTACACTACATTCTACTCACGCTTATCATATTCACTTTTTTTTCCTTTATGGCTGCGTACGTAATTCTACTACTAGGGTACACACGACACTCAGTATTTTCCACGGAGTAACTGCGTCTGACCATATTACTTATTTGTATTTTTAATGGATTCACAAATCTCCCTCAAAATCAACCCTACCACATGCGTGATTTACATAATAAAGTTTGACTGAACTGGAGGGTCAACAGTAGTGTGGTGTAGTAGTAAGCTAATATGCAAACATAAGTTCATAATACACACACTTGTGTCAAATTATTAAATTAAACTGGTTCAACACATGCACGAAAGGATCAAACAGTCACTCGTAAAAAGACAAATGTCACAAAACGCGAATCTTGATCCAATCAGCAAGTAATTTAAAACTTTCAGTAATAAAACTTGAAAACGACTTTATCGCAGTTTAAAAGCGAGTTAGTTCATTCATTAGCCCGAAAATGTCCCATTTTCAGTTGCTAAATACTAACGTAAACTATTGTTAAAACTTTAGCCAAAAGTTGATAATACGTTTAATATTTTCCTTGGCAAGATAGCATTTGATAACAGTTCACGGTGGTTAATGGAACTAGTCCTATTTTCCATGTATTCCAGCGTTTTTTTGTTGGAAGTACTTATATACCTAAAGCTCTGTTGTTGAAGTCCCAACTCCTTTCTCTCAGCACTTTTCTGTTTTATAACACAGCAATTTGTATTCTTCGAAGGTAACTGTTTCAAATAAAATTTGGGAAAAACTAGTTCCAAAGCTTAACTACTTATTTGGCATGCGGACAGCAAACGAGCAAACAAAATAGTTAATGTAGCATTCTTTTTTCGGCAGCTCGAACACCTCAACAACACAAATTTTCTTCCACTTCAACTTGTAATCCCTCTCTGCTAGCAAATAATGGAAAATAAAAGTATCTTATAACACCTAAAAACAGCATCATATAAAGTAAAACTCAACATAAATTCTTTCTCTTAGTTTCGCACCCATCCCTTTCCTCATCACTCATCAGTTGACTTGAAGAATTGTGTGAGGACTGCACAAAAAAACTTTTACTCCGACTTGTTCAAATGCTTTTTTTTTACAAGCAGAAAAGTTTACGTCCACTTTCCACTGGCTCGGTAAAGCTTTCTCTTTTATGTATAGATTGTTTACCACTTTTATTTCCGCATTTATATAATATTTTTGTGGCTTATTTTGGACCTACCCGGCTGGGTGAAAGCGGGCTGTGTCCTGCTGCGCTTGCTTTCTCCTTGGTCTGCTACTCGTATTTTCTAGTGGTCTTTCATTCCTTCACGCTGCTATACTTCAAGTTTATCTTGTTCAGCTAATAACTTAAAATCTGCAGCGGCATAACAAAAATACAGAGACACGAGGTGAGCGTTAAGAACTTAGGTAGAGTATTCGCGAAGAGAAACAAGAATTAGATACTTCAAAGCCTGCCAAAATCCTCCTTTTTCGCGAGGATAAAGCTATAAAAAAATTCTTTATGTTTGTTTGAAGGAAGCATAGCGGCAGCACACGGAACAGCACAAAATTATTTCATCCGGAAAATCAGCAACATCATCATGATCAGTATAAACCGCACTATCAAAAAAAGTACAATATGATGTCTATACACCTTCTATTCTTCCTCTAGATTCTTTTCTGTCGCTAAGTAGGCAGTAGGCACTCACGTTTGTTTATATTCAAGAGAGACGATTGAGTGGAACAAAGAGAAAGTTAATGCAGAGAGACATCTCAATCTAGGAGTTTTTTTTTCGCCTCTCCTACCGGAATCTATACATTATGTAAACCGCCAACCCACATTTCCCGTAGAATGCAGTCGCCCTCATATTTATTTATTAGAAAATGTTCATAATCAAGAAGTCTTCATCATGTAGAGCCAATCAAGACCGAAAAATATTATGTAGTAGAAGCTGATTGTTATTCAGTATAAATCATTGCAAGAGAATCTAATGCGGCAGCCTAATATCAATAGTAAACAGTGGGAAAAGTTAAATGTAGTGTGCAATATGCGCTATATGTTCGTTCCAGTTAATCTAGACAAGTAAATCTGGTATCTTTACGAGAATTTTCTTCGACGTCTTGATTCTTGATTCTAACATAGGCTGTGTATTATTTCTTTTCTGTAGTTTTTCTTAGTAAGAAACGACTGTGCTTACGGAAGCTTAATATCTCATAAAATGAAACGGCTTTTTGTGCAGATAAACTGGTGCGATATACGAACGGATTTTATTTTTCCTTTATTATGTTTCCTGGTCTATTTCCGTTATACTTTAGCTTTTCCTGCTAAACACTACAAGAGGAACAGGTATCTCAACCATCTATTTCGGCAATAACCTTTTTTCGTAATAAACTCCGCAAAAAATGGGAAGGTAATGTTGACTTTCACTAGTAGAGAACACGTACTAACTGTGTCTCTAACCAGAACAACAAAGAAAATAAACGAGGACAAGACACTATAAAACAAACTTTTTATTTCCTTACTACTGTTCCGGCAATAATTTAATCATTTTCTCCCACTGTATCTTTTACAGACAAAAAAAAGATACAAACAAGAATACAATACAGAGAACAGCATTAATTTCTCTTTAACCATTCAACAAGAAGAGAAAGTTATTTGTGACGTGGTTTTTATTGTAATGTATTAAACTATTGTGTGGCTTTCTGGCTTTGGGTTTTATTGTCATCACAGGTTTTGTCTCTTTTGTCCAGGAGTAATCTTTTAAGATGCTAACATTAAAGCAATCATTGAAAACGTTTTTTACAAGTTTTGTACAGCGATACAATTCTAAATGGTGTATCTCTGGCTTTCACTTGTGCCCCTTTGAGTCAGCCAGATTCTTAAGGTCATTAAGTGGAAAGACAAAGTTCACAACATTTTACTCGTAGCTTTTAATGTTACTCTTAGGTAACCTTCAATGTCTTGTTTGTCGTGTTGCAAGATCGCGTTTGGAGGTAGTCTCTGTTGCGAAATATTCTCATTTCCTTTTTGACTCTCCTTGACATGACCAGCTAAAGCAATTAAGGTTTTATCAAGGTTGAAGTAACAAAAAGCGTTAAAAGGAGTGAAAGCTGTCAAAGGAGAAACCAACATCAACAGATAATCCTTGTAGGTTGTAACAACTAACAAGGTAACGTGTTTTCACGTTTTCGACACACTTTCTCCAAAATTCAGCTTGATTATGAGACGAAAACGGGACTGTGCGAGCTAACAACGACAACCTTGACAAACAATTACACTTACTTTTAAGCCTGTCAAGGGACAAGTAACTTTCACAGTAAGCGAAGTCGATGTAAAGGCAAAAACTATTGTGATGTGAACACTACAATATGTCATATGTGCGTTCTAATGGGAATGCACACAATGCTCGCAGGTATTTTCTCTTGTGGTAAAAATGGCTGATAGTAATACCGTGAAGTATCATATTTCAAATCCTACTTTCTCTTTGAAGTTAGACAACGTTTATCTTCCGCATTGTATTGACGAGCTGTACTTTTATGATCAAAGAGCGTTTGATTTCTGGTGTCTGGGTTTTATCTGAAAATGCAAATATTCTCCCTTTGTAATAGTACATCCTACAATAACAAACCATCTACCTTGGACTAATTTGATGGAGTAAGTGGAGAGGGTATGGCGTGTTTCCTTCTGATTCAATGGACATCCGTGTTTCTGGGACAAGCAAATCCGTTCAATTCTTGACATTCTATCCAACTAAAAGTTGCACAAGTCTTCACCTTTGGAGTGTGTTTGTGACATTGCAAAAGAAAAAATCCTTGTATTAGACTTGTACCTTTATCCTAGCGTGCACACAGCCGCAAACAAACCACAACAAAAGTATTTTTTTATTTAATTTCATTGCATGCCGGAATACAACATAAAAACCACCAACAATTGACTCGGACTGGCTGTCATGTCAGAGGGTGTATACTTTCGCTAGACCTATTTCCACTTTCACATTTTTTAATTCAATGAAATGTTTGCTATTTGCATCACCTCAAAACATATTATTATTTACAAATAATAGACTTGTTGAAGCATTTATTCTTCTTTTTTTTTACACACCACAAACCTAGTTTTTTTCCTGACTCATGCATGTCAGTCTTTTCTCAGAGCTGTGCAATTTTGATATTAGATTTTTCAGGTCTCCTGTCAGATTATTATTTTGTTATGCTGCTGCTCACATACAAAACACTTCTCATTTTTTTACTTCGTTTACCGACAAAAAAATTCGGAATTTTATTTACATTTTGTGAAGTGTTATGTTATGTTGACGTGTGTCTGTTCGGGTGAGGTTTAGAGTGGTGTGTTGTGTACATCCTAAAATCATCCATCCGTGTATTGTCGTTCTGGTATTTTCTCCCAAAAAAACGGAACAAGTGAAAAGTATAGTGGTGTTAAGCAAATAGCGTGTATAATGCAAAGCCTCTAGCACGAAAACCTTAGAAAAAAACCAGCGACAATGCAAGCAAGCAACAGCCTACGACCTTTACTTACACAGCCTACAATTTTCCTCTAAAAACTAGGATCTGTTTGCGTGATGGCTGGAATTGGAGCGACAGAAAGCTTGGTTCCTCTTGCCTATGGTGTATGTTTCGTCTAATGCTGTTTTGGAGCTCTACGCGCTTTGATGGTAACAGAGCAATTGAAAAGCTCCTGTTTTGGGCTTTCTTTTTAGGGGTAGCTCGGCTTATTCAATGAACATACAGAAAACTTGTTTAGTATAGTGGTTGTCGTCGGCCTGTGATGTTCATGCTGTGTAGACTTACAAAACAGAAACTATTTCAGTCTGGGACAAAAATTGTGTGCGTGTGTAACTTGTGCAAAGCTTTGGTGAAAGCAACAAAATGATTCTAAACGTTGTATATGAGTCTAAAGAAAATACGTTCATTTCTACAAAATAAGGAGAGCAATGTGTGCAGCGATTTTTACTGAATTGAGGAAGATTCTTGCAATCCTTTTCTCAATCTGGGAGAGTCTTTGAACTTGAAAAATGCAAAATAACACAATGTATGGTATGAACCAAGACTTGTTTACGTACATTGTTGTTCAGAGATGAACAGTTACTACATATAGGAAATGTGTGTTTGCTATAAAGAGGTCAGTGTATTAAACTTTAAACGTATAACGTATTATATGACAATTTCTTTAATGCGTGGGAAGCCAAATTGATGTGATTCCAGTTAAAAACAGTGTAAAGATTGTAGTGACCTTTTGTGGAATGAGAAATAAATCGACAAAACATTTTTGATTGCAAGGAAATAAGCAGTTTGCAAATTTCTTACATTACCCCAAACATTGTGCGAAAGCCAACAGAACATCATCCGGTAATAAGCCATTTCAAAGCAATTTTTCTCTTTTATTTCATAGTAAATCAAGCGAAAGCTTATATAAGTTGATAGTCCCATCATCATTCATCCATACTATAGACTTTTCGCTTCTGTTGCTGACAATAAAACGTCACGTATGGAAATTACAAAAAAAGGTAGCAGCAAATTGCAAGTATTACTCATCATTTCCTCGACGGGAGACCATTCAAGGGGAAAATAAGTTGAATCTATTCTGAAGGGAAAATTGCGAATTTTATGCTGGTCGGCTCTACCAGCCCGTTTGCAAACAATTTCTCCTTTATTTTATTATCATTTTCTCTTCTAATTTCCCTCATTCCATCGTGCATTCATCACATAATTCTTTTCATCAACATCATTATAATCATCGCTATTTCGTTGTTTAAAGTAGAATAGAAAAGTGAAAGCCCGTAAAATTCACAACCCGATCAGTTTGGCTGTTGGTGATGCCATCAAAGAAAATGTGGTCATTAGCGCTCTACATTTACGTGCAGAACAGCCTGTTTATCAATAAAATGAAACAAAATATTTTCCCGACAATAATTATAGATAGAATCCATAAGCAAACAAAAAACGTGAAAGTATTTTGTTACTCTGCTATATAAAACCTGTTCCAGCAATGATACCACAACTGCCACGACCAGCATCCATAATGGGAAAATTTTCTCTTCTGCAGCATTTCAATATTTGCCAACATAAAATCAGCATATTGTGTTCAAAACAAGAGTTTTCGTTGTACCCTTTTCCTCCTGGATTATTTTACGCAACAGGAGCAAAATGACACCAGCAACTGCTGTGCAATAATGTTTTGCATAATAATAATCATACTAAAAACCAGTATGGCAGCGCTTTTTGCTGCAAAACATGAAACAATGTTGTTGTCTATTTTTTGTATGGGTGGGTGCTGTCTAGCCTGGATTTTAGTGATACAACTGGCTATAGAATGCGCATCTGTGTGTTTTCCCATAATCTGGAAATATTCTCTTTATTTTCTCATTTATTCTGGGTATCATAGCTTGTTTAGTGAATCTACCCCTACCCTACTTTTTTTTCTGGGTAATGATGATCTGATTGCGAGTAGATATGTCCAATATTTTATTATTATTGCTTTACTGCTCTATATTGTGTATGTGCGAGTTTGAGCCTGTAGGAGTGCCCTTAGGACTCAAATTGTCCTTTTTTATATGGCTCATAACGAGCAAAAGCTTTATTGAAACAGGACACATGACACATTTCTTTTAATAATATCCTTCATTATCGTACATTACCCCAAGGTAAAAAAGGAGTAAAATCTTTCTCGTGTGCTCGATAGACTGGATGACAGCTATGGTTATTGTTATTACAGCGACTAAATTGATTATTATCTAGGAGAAATCGAAATCCTATGAGCTTTCTGGTAGTTTTTAAAACAGCCAAAATTGGGACAAGGCTCTGTAAAGCTCAGGACAATTTTAGGTTTCTAAGAAAAAGCAATAAGTGCTGTAGTGCATTTCATTGAACTACTCCTTGGAAAAATATGGAAAATTACAAACTATGCCTAGTTGTTTCGCTTATTTTTGCAAATCAAAAATATTTTAAAGTTATCATGAATCATATAAGAAAGAATGACACAGTCGCTGCCAATTTGTTTCTCTAAAAGTAGTTTTGTAGAGAACATCTAGTTACCGATCACAATCATTGGAAATGGGTTATCGGAAAATGCACCGCTGTCTGTTGGAACTTTAATTTCGTATAACTTAACTGTGAATGTTTCTACTCATCTATGATTTTAAGTGTTTTACTAAACTGTGATTAACCATATCGTAATACATGTAGGGATGTTTGTAAGCATTTTGTTACTGTTATAGGATTACATTAGGCAGTTTTAAATTACATACACGAAAACGAAAGCCAAAAACTTTTCCTATTTGTGATTTCTACATGGTGCATAAAATTTAGTTCCAAGAATCTGTTACCAGCAGAGCCTTCAAAATATCTAGGCATACCAATCGAAAATTAATTAGTGTGAGATATAGAGCAAGTAATTAGGAAATCGTTAGATAAAAATTATGACCCTCCATTCCATGATATTAAAATTAGTTATGGAAAATTCCAGAATACCAAAGCGTTTACATTGCGTTGCATTTCCTTCTGACTAGTTCCATCCTAAATCATTGAAACTTTGTGGACTGGCAATAATACGCAGGAGGCAGTGTGTACTAAAGCTTAAACTCAGCCAAGTTCTCTCCGTTACAAGTTAGTGTATTGAAAGAGATGCTATTTCAAAAATCAACCAAAAATATCCCATAATCCTATTACGAAATTTCGAACTTTCTCCATCATTTAGAAATCACACGCCTTCTCTCGCGAGTCTCTTTTAAAACCAGACTCTACACTCAAAAGCTAGACTGTCAAATACATACCATGCAAAAGGCTTACATAAATGTTTATTTGGCATTGCCAACAATTTAATCCCGTGCTACAAGAATTGCGCAACTTTTACTCTTTTAAAAATCCCGATCAGCATAAGTTTTTACAGTTTAGTGTGCAGTCTTGATTATGATGACATTTGTGAGTAGAAAAAAGTCTCCATCCTTGAACCCATTTAATCACTAACGTTACAAAGTAAACCTAGTCTTTAGGCAGACACTAACCTGTCTTCATAATGATACGTAGCTTGACTTCCAAAAAATCCTCCTTTCAAATCATATGAATCCCTTAAGTTTAATCCCATGGAGTGGGTAGTACAGAGAAAGTTTGAACTTTTTATTTCACAATCACTTGAGCCGAGTTAGATTCAAGTACAGACAACTTTTTTTTTTTTCATACAATAACATAACTCACTAGATTTTTAGCTTGTTCCACTACTGGGCATTCACACACCATTACCACTCCTAACTTCCGTTATCATACGAACAAGGATGGGATGGTCTGACGTGTTTAGTTACCACTTAGGCAAGTTTCTTTTTTCCTACACTAAAAGTATCAACATCAAGTTTCTGCTGACTTCCGCTTTCTCGACTACATTTTCTCACGTAACAAAACGCAAGCCAAAGTAATTTTGATATGATTACTAAAAAAATGATCATCTCAATGATAGGGATAATGATAATATGACAAGTCATCATCATCATACACCTTGTTCTCTCCTAGTTTCTTTATGACGAGCTTTCATTGCTACAAAACGTTTCTCCCAAATTGCTACCATGCTAGACTAGCTTTCTAGAAAATTGAGACAAGATTTTGACAACATTGTATCATTTGTTATCAATGCGTCTATAAACACATACATGTGCATATTTTTTTATAGCAGTCTACGTCATATTAGGCGGTAGTTCTCCTAAAAAAACTTTTTGAATATTGATAAAGTTTGCAGAAGTGTAGACCTTATCCATATAAAAATGCACACGCCTGTCTTATACGGAGTCATAAGAGGTTCCACCATAAAATATGTTTTCTTACCGTTGTAGACTCCATAACTTTTCCGGTGCTTTTTTCCTTCTCTTAAAATATTATTATTACAGTTCATAAAAGTCCATTTTGAATAGTGTATAATTTTTTCTCTCTTGACAAAGTGTTACTTTCTATACTTTTCTAAAGAAGGCTTCTAACATGCACTTTTTTTTCTATTCCTAAAAGAGTTTCTTTACAATTGTCCAGTTCACGCCACTTCGCCTTTTGTATGTGTTACTTTCTCCGCTGCAGTGTGTAGCCATTTTTTGCTTTCTGATGGCTTTCATTCTTCCATCTTTTTTATATGTCGAGAGAGAAAAAAATGGGGAAAATTGTGTAATAGAAGTAAAAGAAATAACAAGCGTTGAACTAGTAGGGTGTAAGAAGTGTGTTGAATTGTTAGATCAGTTTGTGCCCCATTGTGACTGTGACTATTCATAAGTTTTCGCTTTTGTACTTTGGCAATGAACGAAACGAGAAAAAATGTGGGGCAATGGTTGTAAAAAAGCGATCACTCATGTTTTCAAGGAGGACATAATGATGACGATTAGTTTCTTTTTTGGGATATGTATTGCTCCAGAAAATAAAATGACAGAGTTCAGGCTATAGTGCAGTAGAATGCTGAAATACTTTGTTTTCCTCAAGCTCTTAAAGTAGTTTTGAACAACTCTTGAAAGTAAAATAGGGATTTAATGTTATAAACTGTATGGAAAATTGTTGAGGGAAAGTGTTTACTCAATGTAAAAGAGGCTTAGGAGTATGCACTTGTCATCAAGTATGGAAGCGATACAGAATCCACTTGAAACTTCTTCTAGGGTTAGATGAATGCAGCTAAGTAGTTTTTGCAATAGTCATAAAAATGAAGGAAATAAATATGGATCCGTATTGCCATGATACAAAGAAACTACTGGAGCTATAAAGAATACAGCATATGGACAGAAGTAGACCACTTAAAA
>JAAXOA010004647.1:0-10076 GCA_036561885.1 Salina celebensis
CAGCTGAGAGCAACCAGAAGTACAATAATCGCACTAAAAAGTGCTTATTGTACAAGAGTGGACCAAATATTGGCAAGTTTCGGGCTAATTTCTACCGTTCAGTTGATTACTGCATACTATTGTGTAAGTTTCATTTGAATGAAGCAAATACATTAATTACAATCCCTCCTCTGATTCGTACAACAGATGAAAGCCTTTTGAACAGTGTACGATTCCATCCATGTCCATTTGTACGTATGTAATCAAAAACAAATAAATGAAACAAGAGAGCGAAAGGAATTATAGATCACATGTCAGCCAAGTATTTCTAATGAAGTGCAATTATATTGTGCTCGATAAACAATGATGCTACACCTATAGATGCATCAAAAGTTTGTGTAAAATACAACACTATTAATTCACGACAATACAACATCACAAGAGCCAGCTCTTTCATGTCTATAATTAATCGACATTAAACAACACTTTCTAATGTCAATTTTATTTCGATTAAAAGTTAAGTACAATTAAAACTATTGCTAGCATGAAAATTTCATATTATATTATCAACACGATATAGTCAAGTCTGTCTTTCCAATTTTCCAGATCTGACTGGTTGCGCTCAAAAAATTCCAAAATTAAACAAAACAAGGTATTTATGACATCTCAGGGTGTGCGTCTGGCAACTGCAACGGTACAGCCCAAGTATTGGTATTGGCCTTGAAAGCACCACGTCGAGTGAAGCACTATGTTTTACGAACAAAAATAGGTTCAGGTTGGTAGACAAATTCACACGACGCCGATTACCAAATCTAATGTCAATTTTATTTCGATTAAAAGTTAAGTACAATTAAAACTATTGCTAGCATGAAAATTTCATATTATATTATCAACACGATATAGTCAAGTCTGTCTTTCCAATACCCTAGATCTGACTGGTTGCTTTCAAACAATGCAAAAATAAAACAAAACAAGGTATTTATGACATCTCAGGGTGTGCGTCTGGTGGCAACTGCAACGGTACAACCCAAGTATTGGTATTGGCCTTTTGTTGGTGAAAGCACCACGTCGAGTGAAGCACTATGTTTTACGAACAAAAATAGGTTCAGGTTGGTAGACAAATTCACACGACGCCGATTACCAATTCTCTAAATTTTCTGGATTGTCTGAATTAATATCAAAAGTGGCTTTATCACCAGCATGCCTTAGTTTTTACTCAGACTTAGCCTTCCTAATTTGTAAAGTATTTTGTATTTAGTGAATGCGAATGTCGAACAAAAGCTTCCAATACAAAGTCTAAGGTTTCGCCCTTATCTTATTTTTTTGTTGGAGCAAGCTTAATCCACATGTCAATAGCTCCAACTTTCTTTTTATGATAGCTGCACGAAATTGAAAATATTAAATACGACTGTTACAAATAGGTTGTAAGATATAGTTACATACTTGGTTCGCACATCTCGGTTTTTATTATTCTTTTATCTATAAAACCTTTTTTTGGTGGTAAATAATCTTGCCATCATATCATCCACATCCCTTTCCTATTCAGTAAGTAGCAAGTCACAAAAAATTCCCAACAGAATTTTGCACTATGTCGACTGCTGTAGGCTACACCAATACATAACCGTTTTTTCCTAAACTACCAGAATGAATGAAACGCGTTAGCGGTTTCTCAAACCCCTTCCATTTTCTATTCACTATGTTGACAAAGAGAAACGATGAATGTGCAGCTGTCGATTTAGTAGAGACTGTTTCGTCTTAAAACATCTTATACTTGCTGACATATTGCTGAATTTGCAGTGGAACATCCCCACGGCAAGTGTGGCATTGATAGTAAAAAAAGGAAAATACTATTTCTTCTCGGCTCTTCTTATACATTTCCAGAAATTCATCCATCATTCGGATGGAATTTCGTTCCCAGGAATAGCCCGAACTGTCCATTAACCCTACTTAACCAACTTACACTTAGAATCCCATCAGGCTGTGTTTATGAACTTGATGAAAACAACACAACGTCATCATAAGACGACACCGGATGGACACCTTTTTATAGCTCTATCTTAATCAAAATTGTCTGTCCTAAAAAAACTTCATTCTGTCCTCCTTTAGATTGCTTTGCGTCATTTAATGAAAAATTGGAGAGGGAAGCTTTAGTAAGCTCCTCGTAACAAACTCCGGTTTATAGTTTTACTGAAATTTATATTACCAAATTATGCTAGCTTTTTGCCCCTTTATACAATGCCAATAATAAGCATTGTCGATTTCGTTACATATTACCCATAGGTTAGAAGAATTGATTGCAAGGAGACATCCATACAATATCTGAAAAATAATACCGGCAACTTGTTTCGACATATTTGTCTTGGAAAAATATTGTGTTTTATGCAGTGGTGAAAGAACATAAAGTCAGATACGTCAGCAAGCTTTGGATATAAGCTGTGTAGCTTGTATGAGACTCGACTTTATGAATAATACATGGGAGTTATCCACCTTCATCATGTGTATTTACATTACCATACATAAACTTTATTAGGCTCGTATAACATGACACTCTGACACATAATAATCATAACTTTCTCCTTTCATACATTGATCTTGAATAAGTCCCTTTTTTTCTTGCGAAATGACGAAATCGCGGAGTACGCCGTGCATTATCATATCGATGAAAAAAAATACCTGCCTTGAAAAGCAAAATGTATCTTGTTAACTAAAATGTTAGCTACTTTTATATGAGCAGCTCAAATGGAATTTTCCTGCGGCAAAAAAAAATTGATAAGCGTTAAAAAGAAATGTTTCGCCTACGAGTCAGAGTTGACGAACATAGTAGACACTTATACGGTTCTTTTTCTGTATTAGTGTAACTAATAAGTTACCTGTCATTACTTAGAACGTAAAATGTACTTGACCAAAACAGGCTATAATTGCGTACTACCTATGTATCAGTCTCGTTGCTTGACATTTTACTTAATATGGTAAACCTTCACTCTTACTATTTACTTCTGATATTCAGTATGCTTCATTCATGTCATTCTCTGAAGCATTTCATTTATGAACTACTGTACCTTTCAGCTATGAATTAACAAGCTACATGTAGCAAAAAGTAAGTTCCTCGCTTTGATATTGATATAGGAAGAGCAAACATCAAAAAAGATTAGTTCGCAATTACAAAACGACACACCTACTCACATCGCAGTAGCTCACGCACCAAAGGAAAGGTAAACGTTGTTCGACATCCTGGGAAGAAAATTCAAAGAAAATTATGAAAGCACTGTTGTCAGTTTGAGTTTGCGAGTGACTTTCAAGTCAAACCTTCATTAGGTGATATTCTTAACTTTGAAAGAAGCATAATGAGGATATTCGAAAAAAGAGAAAGTAGTTTAGAAAACACTCACAGTCCTGAGCAAGTACAACCACATGTTACAAAAAATCTCAAGGAACATAAAAAGAAGGAAAACTTTCTTCATAATAACGCAAGACTATGAAATTCTAAAATTAACTGGCACCGTCGAGTTCTACTTTTGTTTTTAAATGGTTTCTCCATTCTTTCAAAGTCTCTCAAGCAGTTTAATGTGAAAACTTGGAGGTGAACTACTCCACACGTATACAACCATTGTTGTTGAAAAACTGCGTGTGTCAATTTTATCATTTATGTAGACATATCTTAAGGACACGGATGATAGAGCAATGCAGAAATCGGCAATTTGAGTCAAAAATAGTCGCTGACTGATAAATCGACAATGATATGTTGAAAGAAAAAAAAGTCCTCCGATTTCAAAAGGCGCAAACATTGTATTTAAAAAAACCGGTAAAAAATCAGTATTCAAAGAAATGTTATTCTAACAACCAAGTCAGTAAACCTAGTACGGCAACCAGGTTTCTAGAAAGTTTTCTGTGAGAAAAAATTCAGGATTGTATCGCAAACGAATTCAAGACAGACAGAGTGACAGCATATCGCGTAAGAACAACATGGGTTGAAGTACTTTTTTTGCTGTTGTCGAGACAAGTTGTCTCTGTGGTGTAATTACGGCGATTACCGCAACGTAGGAGATGGTAGCATATTGAAGAAACAAGTGATTTTAGTCTAAACACACGTCAACCATTAAACAAGTAATACAAGATTAATGGTGGAGAAAATCAGTCAGACACTTGAGAGCTATTACTTTTTAACAAAAGGAAAAAACACAGTTATCTTTTCTGAAACGGAGAAAGAGTACTTCCAACAGTGAAAACTAGCAGGCTGCCTCGTGAAGATTAAGTTCTCTCCAATAAAAATAATAATAGGTTGACTGAAAATACTAAAACAATGAATTTTGTGAACAGCAGGAGTGCTGTGACATACAAATGTGCATTTATCCTTGAAACAACGTGCCTTTATTGCGAAAAATAAGGAGAACGATAAATTTATACGTTTTCTGTTTATATTAAGTGAAGAGAAAGCAGAAGAGGATGAGCTTCTTCGTCCCTTTCTAAACAACCTTTACTGCAACTGAAAAACTGACTGCTGTCTCTGCTCCACGTAGAACAATTCCACAGCTTGCGTCTAAATGACAGCGAAAATAGTGGTTCTAAAACAATTTTTTTTTCTATTTTTCTTGGAGTGTTTCGAAATGCTTATTTGTAAAGTTACAACTATAACGATAAAAACGACAAGTTCTTGAGCAACCATTTCATAGTCTGAAAGGTTCGTTTATTGTGGCAATTGTTTCATGGCGTATACAACTATAGAGCCTTGTTAGAAAGAAAGAAGGATGGAGAAACGGGTAAAGTTGGTTTCAATGAAACACTCTGAAATGCAGTAGACAAATGTGGAAAAAGGATGTTGTAGAGAGAATTGTAACAATTGACAAATTCCATTTTTTCGTTTCTTTTTTTTTTCGTCTACCAACACTTGCAGTTCAACGAGTGTTGAAGAGAGAACTATATAAAATTCCACTTGGCTCCTTTTTGGGTAGACCAAACGCTAATGAAATAAGCTGTAAAAGTGACATTAAAAAACTATAACAATACGTCTCTCATCTTATCTCTCATTTTCACAGCCAACTTGCATCTCTAACAACGGAATTTGTCCGAGACAAATCCCTCAGTAAAACCGATTTTACGCCAAGGCATACTTGTTTAAAAGGGCTGGGATGTTTATTAGCAAGTGGAAGACGTGTGTACTTGTATACAACCAAGCATTTTTCGCTTGAATGGCTAAACTAAAGCTATATAATTATAATTGAGTAATTTTAATGTAATGCGAAACTCCATACATATTAGATACGCTGTGTTAATATTAAGGTCGGTTCGACGATGTTCCACACCATGGTATCCGAGATTGGATTTTTTCGGTTTTTTCTCAACCACAGGAGAAGTACTTGTCATGTCAACCTGGTGGTTAGTGGACGAAGAGGTCGAGTGTATGCATGCGCAATCACTAATGCGTTATGTAAAACATTGTTTGCAGTGATGATGCTGATGTATGACAAACGCTAAAAATAACAGGATAAGAAAATGATTAGATAAGCTACCTACATTAGCTCTGTATCGAAGGTACTCAATGGGCAAGTTGTACTGGTAGTCGATATCATCTGCTACCGTCCATATTCTTGACGTATGAGGCTCAACCGTGTCCAATCTTCTTCTGATACCTGAATCAATTCCACCGCCACTGCTGCTGCTGTTGGGTTTCTTGCGCCAACCCTTTCGAACAAATCTAAGCGCCGTTGTGGCGAAATAAATAAAAACACCAACACACTAGAACACTCTCCTTCCTACAACTTTCTACTTGGCTGCATTGGAGAAAGGATTCTAGTTGGGTTTCTTGCGCCAACCCTTTCGAACAAATCTAAGCGCCGTTGTGGCGAAATAAATAAAAACACCAACACACTAGAACACTCTCCTTCCTACAACTTTCTACTTGGCTGCATAGGAGAAAGGATTCTGTTTGTTCGTATGTCTCAGATTTGTTGTTTGTGGTAATGCCAGATTGTGCATTATTGGTTTGTACATGTTGTCGAAATTCTTACAGATTATGACAGAAAACGAGGAGAAAGCCATGTTTATGTTTCGTTGAACATGTAACAAACTGTTCATCTGCTTTATGATGACATATCACCTCCAACTGAACAGTGCTTGTGTATTTCTCACCGTAAGAGATGAGAAGGTCTGACGTATCTTAGTTTTTCTCTTCGACTATCTCACCTCGCCTCGTCATATACTGTTCACATTTATATCCTTCCAGGTGCTTTCACCCTGTACAGATGAGAAGACGATTCGTTTCCACTGGCTGTCACTATTCATTTCAAATTCAGTTCCCTGAGATATTGCCGGAAATGGATGTGGTATAACTACTCGTAATTCAATCAAGTTTTTAATAGCTGACTGAGAATACCGTGCACATTTTCGCGGTTTGTATATCAGGCCGGAGGTTTTGATACATAATGTTGTTTGCGGAAACGTTCGGGGCGATCTGATATGCACACCGTGAAAAACGAGCCTGTTTTTTCCGACTCAGAGAGGAAGTGAATTGACAGAAAGTTAACTAGAAAGTTGAAATATTTTAAAACATGTTTCACTATGGAACGAACACTCTTTAGTCACCAGCTACATGCATGCATGGAAACTCTTGTAGCTGATCTGCGTCAGAATGTTGTCAGTATATGCATAGTTAACACATACTACCTATGAAATGTTCATTTTATAAGATTTCCCGGTATTATTTTTTGCTGTGCTGGTTGTTTTCACAAGGGTCATATTTCCTACAGAAGCTTACAAGGTTTTATAATATATGAGAAGGTGTGTAGAGATCTTCCTATTATAATAATTGAAGTGATCCACTTGATTGTGTAAAATTACTTTATTAGTAGCTGATCTGCGTCAGAATGTTGTCAGTATATGCATAGTTAACACATACTACCTATGAAATGTTCATTTTATAAGATTTCCAGGTATTATTTTTTGCTGTGCTGGTTGTTTTCACAAGGGTCATATTTCCTAGAGAAGCTTACAAGGTTTTATAATATATGAGAAGGTGTGTAGAGATCTTCCTATTATAATAATTGAAGTGATCCACTTGATTGTGTAAAATTACTTTATTTACAACATCATTTTTCCGACCCTCCATCCAGCTTTATGTTTTACGAGAACTCATAAATCTTTCATAACTCGTTNTCATAAATCTTTCATAACTCGTTTTAAATATATATAGCCCTCGCGAGAAAACTACATGTCCTTCATATAGATCAAATGACGACGGCATCTTGAAAAAGTAAAGTTGGATACAGAGAATGGGAGGAGAATGAGAAAAGGATCAGTTTTTTCTTCATGTTAAACTTTTACGGTGAAAAAAAGGAAACAGGGAAAATATTTATTGTACGCTTGTTGGATTAAACGATTCGATATATATAACGACATTTTCTGATGGGAGATTGGTAAGGTGTTATTTATCATAAAAATCCATCATCGCTCGTGGAAAATAAAAGTAGGCCGACTGTAGGGAACCTAAAACTGGCTCAGGGAAAACAGTGTTTGAATGATGAATGTGAGCATTCATGAATGCGACTTTCCAGATAGAAACACAAAAGTAAACAGACACAACCGTACAGCCTGATACTCTGATAGTGTTTTTTACGCTATCACAACTCTTCTTTTCAGGCTTTTATTTTTATCTCAAAGATGAGCACTTTTGGAATGCCTA
The DNA here is from genome assembly GCA_036561885.1 of Salina celebensis. Classification (NCBI taxonomy): domain Eukaryota; kingdom Metazoa; phylum Arthropoda; class Collembola; order Entomobryomorpha; family Paronellidae; genus Salina; species Salina celebensis. The sequence goes on from JAAXOA010004647.1 coordinate 7,655, forward strand.
GAAAATGTCAGTAACCATGTAAGATCAAGTTAAATAACTTGTTTCCTATAACTGGTAAAGTACGATATCACCGTAAGGTGCTTTTAACAAGGGTTCTTCAAGGACAACTTTTATTCCTAAAACTTCAAAACATCATTAAAAAAGGTAATTTGCTTGAGACCGAGTGGGATATTTTTTTAAAAAACTTTCTCAATAACAAGTTATTTCACTATTGCTTTCTATTTCACTTGCGATTTCTTTTTCAAATTAAAATTTTCACTAGTTCAAGGGAGTTATAGACAAGTATAGACGATTTTATCAAATAAGCACGTACACATACACACAAAAATGTTGCAATATTATAGTCAGTCAATATAATAACTTCCCTCAAGACATGTTCGGTTTCACTATTGATATAGCCACTCAAGAGTTTTATAAATACGTGGTCGTATTGTTTTCGCCCACTACTTTTTTGAATAGTGTTTTATATCGAGCGGCGAATATTGTTATTTGGTATAAACGGTTTTCTGGACGGTAGCTTTTTCATCTTCCCTTTCTTTTATTGACTCCAAGTGCTTTTTGGTTAAGCCGTAGGGATGAAGAGAATCTCTAGTTCATCTTTTTACGGTATATAAAGTTCCCTTTTTTGTGAACTAAGTCTCTCTTGCTATACATACTTTGAAGGAGAAGTATTTACAAATATTCATGCACCAAATAACACTGCTACTCAATGACAAGTTGTTTTTTCATGACCACCACTGCTACTTGTATACCAACTGACTTCTATGTGGATACTTGAGAGAAAACTGCCGTTTTACAACATCAGAGAGGAAAACGTTTGAACTTTACTTTATTTAACCCTACTTGGAGAGAAGTAAGTAGATAAGATGTACATACTCATGCAGACTTCCTGTATGTGATGAGAATTTTGTGAGTGAAAAAAAAATGAAGCAAATGGATAACTGATGCAAGATATAGTTGAAGACATATTGTTGATGTCCCACAATTTCTTAGTCACGCAACTATAAAACTCGATGATGGTGAAACAGGTAGGAACTCTATGCCATAATGTTTTCAAAATAGAGCACTAAACAGCAAGGGATTGTGCAACTGCCAGTTTTTGGCTCCTCTCCACTTACACTTTTTTAGAATCTTTCTCCACCAGACATGAATGCAAATCGTCATAAATTGGCTACCGGTGTGGTTTGTCGTCAGTCACAAAACTTTGCCTTGTGAAAAAATTATTCTTCTAAACTCATTGTTGCTTTGGAATCGTCATTCAAGTATGTAGGTTGAGACAGGCACACATACACAAATACACTCATGAATTTTCCACTAGATTTACACTGTCAGCGTGTGTGACATTCATTTATTTCTATATTCTTTCTTCTCCATCGCTCAACGTCTTCTTTTAGAGAATATCCCACCACACAAGAACCCCATAGAATACTAAATATTATACAGGTGGAAAAAACTCTTGCGTAAAATAAAACCAACAAGAGAAAGTAAAGCTAATGTTAATGTATTAACATGAATCCGGCGAATATAAATGAATTTAAACGACAGGCTACTCTACCGACCAACAAGCGCGCTGAGTACAACGTGGGTTTTAAATCATGACGATCATCAAGAATAACACCGTCATGGAATAAAAAAGACGCAGGCAACAGCAGACACTTCGCCATTGCCAGTGGCATGAGCACCACACCATCAACTACTACTTGGTAGAAGCAGCAGCAGCCCGAAAAAAACCTTTGTTGCTCTTACACAGCTCCCTCGACATAAACACAAAAAAAGCGGAGAAGACAAGTTTGGAAGCTGGCGAGGCTTGGATTTTAGAATGTAACACTTTCTCAGAGAGAGTGCTGCAAGAAACAACATCTCTTTGGCAAACGAAGAAACCTCTGTGCAAAAAAACAAGCTGGAGTCAGCATCAATGAAGGATTTTTTTTTGGAGAGAGGAGCTTACACACGCAAAGATATGAGTCTCTGCTTCAACCATGACACATACGTGTACTAGACTATTTTTTTCGTTTACTTCATTTCTTCAGCTACAATCATGAGAAAAACTCACTAAACAACAAGGCAGCATTATCATCACTACCACCGCCACAGTAGCATCATCCGCGACGAGAGCACTTTACTTAGGTTTTCGTTTGGTTTGGCAGTCATCTTCGCTTATATGGAATTACTGTAGCTATAACTGCTCCTTGCTGTTTTTCCGCGTGCCGCCGCGCTGCTATTCCTTGATAAACGGGAATTATGATACTACTAGGTCATAGTGAAAGCACACAGAACGGGAGAGTTTAGCCGAAAAAAAAAAGAGAAAAGAGGGACATGTATGGAAAGTGACGCAAGCGTATCGTTCCACTCTAAACATTTATTTTTCAGAGAAAGTATCGTCAGCTTGAATACACTGCTTTCGCCACTAATAGTTAGCAGT
>JAAXOA010004648.1:0-10075 GCA_036561885.1 Salina celebensis
ACTAGGTTAAAACTTTTGGAACATTTAAAGATTTGAAATTCTATATTAGGATTTTTAGGAAGATCGAGATTAACTGAGGAATACTTTACATCATTTCTAATATAAACCGCGGTTCCTCTATTGTCACGCGAAATGCAATCATTACGGATGATATCATAATTAAGAATAGGGAGAAGTTGATGCTTAGCATATAGAAGAGATTCTGTTATACAAAAAATATCATACTTACAGGTAGATAGGACAGTTCTGAGTTGAAGTAATTTATCACGGAGAGAGTTGACGTTGGCATGGCCTACGAAGATGGATTCGTTGGTGGATTTGGTTCCACTGGAGTCTCCGGCGATGTTGGCGTTGACGCTAGTTTTCCTTTTTTTGCGGCGGCGCTTCGCAGGTTTTCTCCACTTATGAAGGTCGGGTCTGGGCTGCGTCCGCGACGTCTTCCTCGTCCGTTTTTTGAAAGGGAAGGCTGTTGAATGGATTCTCCTTGGTGTAGTACCCCGTCTCGAACCACAAACTGGTCACCAGATGACGAAACGATGTTCCTCTTTTTAAAATCAACGTGGCAGGTTACCCCGGTACTAGTCTCAAGTTCGGATTTCTTCTTCATTAAGACAGCATGTTCAACACGAACGTTTTTAGGGAGATCGGATTTAATGCTGATTCCAGCGCCAGCGTGAACACGACAGGCAAAGACTAGATTTCTATCACTTAATTTGTCGAAAGTGATTTTTACTGGCCGAACAGATTTGGTATTAAATCTTCCTTTCCGATATACAACGTCTGGGTTGATACTCCTCTTCGTTATTGCACGCAGAAAGTTTGTAATTTTCGCGTATAATTGAGATTCGGTTTCATCTTCAGAGTCAGGGATTCCATGAATGATTAGGTTTTTCGCAAACATTGCTGTCCATAGATCATCGATGGTCTGGTCTTGCCTCCTGGCTCTTTCTTCAAGCTCAGCATTTCGGTCTTCAAGGTCGGTTAATCTCTGGTCATGATGCATAATTGAATTTTGTAGGGTGGATTCCATGTACACAACGCTTCTTTCAATGTCGTCAATTTTGTCGAGTTTCTTCTGCATAAAGTTCAACTGTTCAAGTATTAGAAAGGTGGGATCTTTCGCTGATTCAGAAGCACTATTCACGAACGGAGCGGGATCAGAGTAAGGACCAGTGGCTTGGGCGTTGGTCTCCATGGCTTCCTCAGAAACCGGATTTGATTTCTTACTGATGTTTCCAGAAATGGAGTTTCCAAGGATAGATTCTCTGAGAATAGGCTTAATAGGCGATCGCACGGTACCCATTTTCAATCGGAACGGTAACAAAAAATTTGGTCTTGTTATGAGTTTTAAAAGGTACTTGTTTAGATGAGAAAAAAGGAACAAAATGTTTGAGCACACGGTAAGGTGCGTGTGTTCCTACTGAGGACTAAAGCAAGACGATCGATCCGTAGGTATTGTTTTCGCAACTATGACTTTCGCAGCTTTGACTTTCGCAGCTTTGACTTTCGCAGCTTTGACTATTCGCATGGATTGTTTTCGCAAATGAGGTTTTCGCGGCTTACGTTTTCGTTTCGTTTCACATAGAATGGTTTCGCAGGAAAAATTCGCTTTAGGCGCTTATGGTTAAATGCATCCGAAAATATTGGCGGGAATTATTTGTCGCCTTCATGGAATAATTTCTTCGAGATAAGCTGCGAATGTGAAGTTTACTAGTACCCTTAAATATTCATAAGCGGAACTAATGTTTACTTTACATCGTAGTCCAAGCGCTGATGTAACAGAAACTGTTTGTATAACAAAAACCTTTTCCCTTTGAGGTTCATTGTGTAAATTCAGCTGAGCAGCTTCATGGCCCATCGATGCGGTTAAACTAGGCATATTTCAAATCCCTGAAACTTTTTCCATGATGACACCTTTCCATCCTATTTTGGAATCCGAAAGCAGACATTTTTTTAAAAATTTTCGAGAAAAAAATGTTTTGGAAATATTGGAATTATGTACTTATGCATCTTTTGTTGGTGTTGATAACTGTCGATCGGGCCAATACACCAAAATGTAGCCAGAAATCTTCCTCCGGCAAAAAAAATTCTCCAAGATCAATTTCTTATGATTTTTGTTTGTATTTATTTATAAATGTTGGATTGATTAATCCGAAAATTTGAAAAAAAAACCTGCCGGAGATATCTTTCGGGCCACAGCTTGGTATATTTTGTGGCCCGATTAAGTGTAACCAACACCCAAAAACGTGCAGAGGCAAACATTCCGAATATTTCCAAAATATTTTTATCTTGAAAACCATGTAAAAAAATCTGCTTTCGAATTTCGAAAAAGGACGGAAAGGTAGCAATGGAGGAGGTGATATCAGGGATTTGCAAATACGTCGGTTTTGACCTCCTTGATAGGCCATGAAGCAGCTCATTTGTGATATCTGATCCTGTTTCAGTTACAAAACCATGTTCACTCTAAAAGAAAAGCCATCCCAACCACCAGTGTGGCGTGGGGTTTTGTAAAGCATACAGTATTATTGTTGATCCTTCGAAAAAGCCTTCACGTGGAATAATGGGCCAGTCTGTAGCAATTCGCCAACCATGTTCTTTGTTCCAGGAATTTCCTCGAAGTTGTGGCCCTCGTCTTCATGCATAAAACAGTGCACGTTGCATACAAATTTTATTTCTCAAATTCCAAACATTTTATAAAATCTCTCACGACGACGTCCAATACATGTGAAACCAGATTCTCTTTGAAAGCTTTTTTCCCATGTATTCTCATCTCGTTGCCTAAATTTTCACACGCAGTAAGTATTACGCTTAAGAAATATATAGCGTTAAGGCCTATATGATTTTTAAAAAAACTGTAACGCTTCACAACATTGTATGAGCTCTCAAATTTTGATTTATTTAACAGTTTATTTAAGAGATTACCTAAAAATCTTTCCTACTATTCACAAAGTATGTGTAAATTTTCAGATCGAATTGTACGTGTATTATTCAATGTTATTTTAGTGTTGCCACATCCCGGTCTCCCTGGTATAAATCCTAATAAGTAAAACAACATGTTTCTTAGGTAAACCTACGTTTACGCGATGTAGTAGTAATAGTTTATTTCTCAATTCTTCGCAGGGTAGCTTAGATTCAATGACGTGCGTCAAGATACCGTAGAAGAAATATATTCAAGCTAATTGGACGTGTATTTGAAACGTCACGCCCAAAATTGAGTTTTTTGTTACCCCAGTCGCTTCTCCTACGCCAATGTCACCAACTTGTTTCGGATCTGAAATTGTTTAAAAATGGTCACAATTCTGTCCTATTAACGAACACAAAATGTTGAATAATGCTTAAGTTTGGTTTTGTTGTATTCAGAATTGTCACAAAATTAAATTCACAACCACTCGTCCTCATTTCACCCAAAGCTTAGTAATCCTTCCCCCAAACGACCCTAACGTTCTGAATTCACGTTCCATTACAGTCGCATGCATGCTAATATTTATATTATATTAATTTTACATTGTTAAGCATGAAGTCGTAAAACTGTAATCGTAATATTTCTAACTGTTTGTTCAGTAAATCGCGGGGAAACAGCACACAAAAGACAGCATTAATTTTTATATAGGACATTTGAAGACAGCAAATCAAACAAAAGGATTCAAATGGAACAAAATGGTGTCCTGTTGATATTCGGAGAATCCCTGTACTGTCTTTAGTTAAACTTTCACGAAGTAGTAATAATAAAGTAATAACTTGCATGAATGGTTCATGTACCTGGATGTATTATGGTGTCCTAAGTAAACTCTGTCTCTTCGATTTGAATTTGTTGAGAAATTGATCGGGTCGCTCGTCCAGAGGCCCAGAAACTTTTATTCGAAAACATTCTGAAAAACCAGAGGAACAATGGGCAGAATATTAAGCTTACGAGGAAGACCAGCAACCATGTCACTGCCTCGGCGAAGTAAGCGCTTTTGTACCATGTATCCATTGTAAGCGACTTCACAGTGAAATTCAACAATGGCTTGGAGCATACAAAGCAATTCTACTTGAACTAACAGATTAAAAGAATTAAAATTCACATTATGGAAACAAGAATTATTGAATGGTTGGTTTTTGCACAACTGGCGCTTCTCATATGCACTCACACTTCAAACATATGACAGGAATGGAATTTGAATGAAAACTGATGCAACAGTTTCGACAAGCAGTTGCATTTTTTTTTTAAATTGGAGCTCCGTTCTATTCAACTGGATAAAGAATCAAGCACTTAAAAGACGTTATAATATGTCTTTTCACTTCAATAACAAAGCTTGAAAGCCGTTTTTGCTCATGTGAACTATATATTCTAGGTTTCGAGATGTACTGGTACAGTTTCTAAAAAGTTCATCGTTTCCAAACCATAACCAAACTAAACACATTTCTGGCCAATCATATTTTTTCCTCGAAAAAAAAAATATTTTTATAGGTGGACCACCTTGAATTCGTGGACGGTTGGCATTTCTTCGATTGAGTAATGAAAAGCTGTCAACGAATTCATTCCGTAGGCTAAAACAAAAATGTTTTTTAGGGGGTAAATTCTGGTTGTCCAGAAATGTGCTCAGGTTGGTTATCGTCTGGGCTGGTTAGGAACTGTACTGTCTATGATGTTCACTGAAATCTTCATTCAATCTTTGTCTGGAACGAGATGCTTCTCCGTGAGAAGTCGTACACCAACTGGAGAAAGTTGGGAGCGTGTTACTGTGATAAAATGGTTGCATATGGAAGTGACACTAAACCCACTTGGATACATTTCGACCGACAGCTTTTGCCTACGAAATCAGCACAAGCTAGAGTCGCGAACCAAGAAAGATATGTGTTTTGTGCAGCATCAACCTGTCTAGTGTATTAAAAGGACAAAATTTCTATGCAGATCTTTTTTATCACTACGCTGTACAGAAGAACGTTTGTCCGGTAAATACACTAGACAGTTTAATGCTGCACAAAACACATATGCATTTGTTCACAATGAAAAGCCTTCTAGTGCAAAATTCAGCACGGAAATATACTTCGATTACTACACAGCAAAATTCAGTGCATAAGAGGAGCAGAAATATGTGTTGTAAGCAAAATGATTTTCTTACAATGTATTAATGCCACTGTTTCGTTATTCTTCTTCCTAAGTCAGCCATTATTCATTATAGACTGTAGCCCCAAGAGCACACCGTCATAGCCAAATGTATATAGCTTTTTTCGGTATTTAAATGAAAGTTGATCCATGAAGGGGCCTCTTTCATTTTTCATTTAAAGATTTTTGAGGTAACTCATGCAAGACCATGCTAAATGCGTACAAGCGCGACGTTGCGAGCTGTAACCAGCTTTGCAAATGAGAGGAAACATTTTTTTTTTAAATACAAACTGACTGGCACAGCCTTAATGAGCTATAGTCTATAAATCATTTTCAGCGTCACCTGTTATTTATTTACATTTTTCTTCCTGTATTTTCATACAATATTCGGATAGCATAGTGAGGTACGACTTAACGAATTTGAGCCACTCAGCCACGGCTCTGTATTAGAGGCAAACTTTACTAGTCTTGGATTTAGGGAATAATAATTTTGTTCTCAATCTGATTTCTAGTTTCTTTAGAAGAGAAATCATTGAAGTTATAAAACGAGTAGCAATGATTGATTGATTGGATTCAGAAGTGATTAACTCCAATTTTTACTTTCCCAAAAGGGATGTAGAAGAACGACAAAGGATCTTGTAACATATATTTTTCAAGTATGAGGAGTTATTATTAAGTATAGGAGTATAAGAGGAATATTTGTACTACTGGATTCATAATTTGCGATACTAGTGTNCAAAGGATCTTGTAACATATATTTTTCAAGTATGAGGAGTTATTATTAAGTATAGGAGTATAAGAGGAATATTTGTACTACTGGATTCATAATTTGCGATACTAGTGTTTTATCCATATTATTAAATGGAATGATGCAAAAATTATAATCCAGGAGCCCAGAGAACAACAAAGGCTAATAAAAGAAGCAATCACAATTCAAAAAGCCCAACACAAGGGACAAAATCAAATGAACCGGAAAGGAGAGCTCACTTCATCAGCACTTCCGGCTTATTGGGACGATTTTCTCATCAAGTAAAGACCTTCACCTCTAAAATGTTTCCCATTTTCACTTAGCTAAAATTTATTCCAAAATAATTTCTATTGTTCACATTACCCCTGATGAGGATTTCAGAAGAAGTGAAACGTTGGGTTACTTTTTTAAATCAAAGTTTGAAAAATACACTCGCTGCTACAATTTTGCATCTGATATTTCATGAAATACTATTGTTTACAAGAAATAGTCTTTGTTTCATGTTAAATCCCTTCCTTATTTAGTATACATTTCCTAACTTTCCAACGCATTTTTATACAATAATAGCATGGTTAGAAAAAGTAAGATATTCATCTAAGGTAGCTTCTTGTATTACTTGGGAGCTCAATCACACCCAGATCTAATCCGATTTAGTAAATTTTAAACCTGCTCCTTATGAGGTTATATGTATAGATTTATGAACTCGAGTTCAGTAAAGCTGATTTAATCTTTCTGTGAATGACCTCCCAGTTCATGTACAGGTTGGATTTCTGTACCGTAATTTCATCCGCTATTTGATTTTTTAAACCATATCAAGATTCGTCACGGGCCGCTTTGAGTAAACTTTGTGTGGGTTACAAGCCATAGCGCGGGTTGATTCAAACCTCCGACCGTGCTTCTCATGTTCAAGAGACAACGTCGACCAGCAGTCTCATTCTCATTCTTACTCTTACACTCAACATGTGTACTTGCTACTTTTGTAATTGTAAAAGATATTAGGAGTTTAATTAAAGACAGTTAATTAATGTGAACTCCTCGTGTTATCGAACATTCATTTAACCGACGTTAGGTCGTAAGCATCAGGGCCTATCGTTACAAACTTCAATAATGATTACTCAAAAACCAATTGATTCAACCCTCCCAATTTTGGAATTCAACAATCAACAACATTGAAACAGGCTTGGAGACCATGTATTACCCTAACCGTAATATATACAGCAAACAAATGCCTTAAAAGAATACTATTTTTGCAATTTGACGTGAAATCTGACGGATTTAATGCCAGTAATAACATACTATATAACATACAGGCTTATTAAAAAATTCCAGTATTGGGACCGTTGGATCAATCCGGTTTTAATTAGCCATTCTTGAAGACCACTGACTGTGGCCCGTTAAAAAATTGTTGAATATTTGTCTAATTTGGTTAGTGTAAAGGTTCCCATATGTGAGGAGAAGCATTACTTTGAGGGATCTTGAAATATATTACGTTTACCTAGAACTAGCGTTTGGTTTGGTTGTTAAACAGCATGATACAATTTGGCTGGAGCCAAACAAAAATTGTGTTTATTTTACATTGTAGTTTATGAACTAACCTTATGATGGCATCTATATATTTATGAAGTTATTGCGGATTTTTCCCGGGAGTCCTGTAAATTAATATATAACCGTGACCAGGCGACTCCAGGGAATTGGAGGATTCGGCTCTGCCCTAACGGTAACATTTGTCCATTTAAATTTTCGTTTATAACAATTACGGTGAGTCTTATGAACTCATAATATTCCCGGATGTTACAACCTTAGTTTTTTAAATCCTAGGGAGTCAATCCGACCAGTGACGGACGCCCTTTAGAGAAACCAAAACAACTGCTCATGGGTCATTTGCACAACCTGTAATTTTTTTTCAGATATGCAAATTCTAATCAAAGTTTGCAAAAGAGCAGTCTGCATAATTTATCTTATTTCATAGCGTTAGCTGACAGTTTGAGTTTTACAAGAATCTATTTTTCAATTCGCAGTCTTTAGAGTAACAAATTCAGTCACATTCTCAGTCAGTCATTCATTGATAGCCAAATCTAACTTACTAATCGTACAAATGGTAGAAATGTGTAGGTTTACCAAATCACTATGGATCAATATTTACAAATGTATTTTCTATTTAAAGTTTAAGCAGTAGCAATTGGTCGTTTTCTTACTCAAAATAGTTCTCCTTTAGAGAACAGATCCTTTTGATCGAAAAGTAAACAATAAATTACAGCATTGTACACTCCAGATGTAAAGAATAATGCAATTTCTTATGATGAAAAATGTGATGCTCTCAAACCTATACAACAGGTGCTCACATAATATCTAATTACACGTAATTATTTTTTCAAATATGCCTACAAATAAGTTTCTTCATTGCCACCTGTCAATGCTTGCTGCAAACGACTTTCAATTCGTATCCTGGTTGAAGTTTGCTCCTCTGCCACTCCCAGACTTGCATTGTTGGATCGCGTCCGGCTAGCGACAGATCGACTTCTTCTACCGATAAAAGTACCCAACCTCATTTCCCGCTCCCTACTAGTGTGATTCTGATAACTTGAAGTGTTTGAGTTTGAGGTTAGTAAGTCCCTGAGAAACAAATCCCAGGCTCTCCGTGACGCTCCACTAGTTCTCAGCGTTTCTCGGAATCTCCTGTTCAAAAGTGCGTACAGTATTGGGTTTACACAGCTGTTACAAGATCCAAGTATTTGGGAAAACGGAAGGAACACTTGAAGTAGCGACCTTTCCAGTGACGATCCAGGAAATCCATAAAATTTGAGTCGTATCATGATTAAGTTAAGGGGCAGCCAACAAAAAAAAAAAGTTAAAGTCAATCTTGTCAGGTTTTTTCGAACACGAAGCTCTGTTGCCCGATGATGCTGAGAAATACGCGAAGATGATGCCGAGTTTTGCGGAATTCTTCGGGTAGAGACCATTTTGACGATTAATGTGTTGTACATCACGATTACAAGTAAAGGGCCAAAGTAACAAACAAGTAAGTTGACAACGACAAAATATAGTTGTCCGTGAACTGTTGTATTCCAATTTTCAGTGCAGAAAGGGAGAAGGTTCGGGAAGGGGTGGTAGGAAACTTGAAATACAGCCCACCGTAATGAATTGAAGATAGCAGATATGACCCAGATACAAATAATGCAAAATGTGGTCCCAGACTTTGACAGTCCTCGACGTCTTCCTGGGGTCGCGTTGATAGCATCTGACCTATTGAAAATAATATTTAGTTATAAATATTTAAATAAATAAATAACCTGAGCAAATATTTAATTTCGTTGAAAGAGACCAGTTATGAGTTCTTTATAAATCAGCGTAGAGTTAGAGCAGAGTTATTAAGCACCGAAGGTGATTATTAGCTTCAATGAGTCTGGGCGACTATATATATCACTTTCGGAGCTAGCTTATTCTGCGAATAATAGACATTGGCATAAAAAATTCCGGCTTATGAAACTGAAAAGGTTGCGGATTCAGATGGGATGCCTCTAATGTAGTTTTCTGCTGATTATGAGTAGCTTCATGGCCCAACAAAGAGGTGAAACTCAACATTTTTTTTTCAAATCCCTAAAACGTTTCCCTAAATGCCACTTTTTCATACCGTTTCCTAATCCAAACGAAGAAAATTTTTATCCGTCATGGTTTTCGAGAAAAAAATATTTTGAAAAAATTGCAAATATTTGAGAGCCGCTCTGCAGAAACGTACCTTATTTCTTTTTAACCGTTGACGGATTGAATGACGGAACTCTGAAAATCTGTCAACGGTTAAAAAGTAATAAGGTACGTTTCTGCAGAGCGGTCCTCATTTGTTGTCACCTTTATGGATGTTGGTTACGATCAATCGGGCGACAAAATTCACCAAATTGTATCCCGATAGCTTCCCCAGGCAAGGTATTTTCAAAATTAAAAAAACAATAATCTAACATTTTTAACAACATAATCTAACATATCTATATTAAATACAATCAAATCTCATTAAATGCGCTTAAAGTTTTAAAAACGAACAAAATAGTACATAAGTCAAAGCAAACAAACTCCGTGATTTTGTATTTTTTACGATTTTTGAAAAAATCCATTCTTTATGAAATTTGGTTACATTTATTTAAAAAGGTTAGATCATTAAGTAGCGAAAGCTACTTTATAAAATCGTCGTGGTTGTCTGTCTGTCCGTCTGTCTGTCTGTCTGTCCGTTATCACGATATCTCTTG
>JAAXOA010004649.1:0-10075 GCA_036561885.1 Salina celebensis
TGCCGTCCAGACAGGGAAATGACCTTACTCAAGAGTACTGTGAAAACAACTTGTTCTTAAATGTGATTTACATCATCGATCCCAGGAACGACCCTGAGGATGATCCTGGAAACCGTTCTGACGAAGGAGATGCATGCGGAAATAAAAACGCAGATGATGCAGGTGGTAATAACATCCAGGACCCTGGAACCGGAAGTGGACGGGAAAGTGACGGAGATGCAGGCGGTAATAACCACGCAGATGATGCAGGTGGTAATAATATCCAGGACCCTGAAACCGGAAGTGGACGGGAAAGTGACGGTGGAAGGGATGAGGACACTCGGCCAACCTCAAACGCTGGGAATTCCGAGGATAGAGATAACGTTCTGGCCAACGATGCCAACAACTGTGTCCTCAACAAAATTACTCTGAATACCGGTAGCAAAGAGCGAAAGCGGACGGACACTGAAGCCGATCTCAGTGAAGCCGAGGAATTGAGTGGGAAGAAGGCCAGAAACAACTGAATAACCATTGAAGTTAATACGAAAACAAAAAACTGCTGAATGTAGAGTATGTACATATTTTCTTATACTGATTTGCTGACTGCTCATTTTTTTCAAAAATTAATTTGTGTCCGAATACTATCGAGCCTAATTAAAACCAAACTAACCAACAGTACTTTTTTGCATCAAAATGAATTCAAAACACTGCGGGTTTTTTTTTTTACAATAAGCAACTTTTTGTAAAGAACAAAGAATAGAAGTAGTACTTAACTTTGGCGGCAGCTCCAGAGCTGTTCCCTGATCAAGCATCTTTGTCTATTATGATCACTCGAAATATTTTCAGACTGAGTGAACAATGTGGTATAAGTAATAGTAATCATGTAAATAATCCTTCACATACTAGCCCAAATTACAATCATATTTTGTCAACAGCGATAGCACGCTTCTTTTATGTGCATAAACGTTAATGCATTAAATGTAATTATTTCGGTACTCGCAAGTTTAGAAAAGCTTTACCCCTGCAATACTGCACAAACCCTAAGGACAAACCCTTGTAAGTATTTGCAATAATAAACCCTCAAAACTTGCTAATAGCATGCATATGTAACTCAGTGTTTTTGAGAATCAACAAACTGGTTTGTTAATTATGATATTATTTTACACATAAAACTTGCCACTTCTCGTGGTTTAAAAGAACGCTATGCCTTTAAAAACACAACACATGCTTTTGGAGTAGAGAGGGTTGGTTTTACAAAACACAAAATGAATCTTCCGATTTGGATCCACTTCACACTTACGTCTCAACTGCAATGATTTTGCAGAAGAAAAAGAACGGTGGTCGCTTCTGACATGACTGTTATGGCCCATGGCATGATGGCATGCAATTATAAATTGAGATGTTCAGATTCATAGTTGAAACAATAAGACAGTTTCAAAAAACTAACCTAAAGAGCTAAGTAAATCATAATTCAAAGATTCACCTGTCACATCCGGCGCAATCCCAAGCATAGGTCCCAAAGCTACGATATGCATTTCAATTTCATTCCGTGACAAAAAAAAATGTTCCAAGGAAACTTGGAAGTTTTAGGTGAAAGTAAACTTGAAAGTTGCAAATGCAAGCTTTGAATTCTATTGTTCAAAAAAGTCCATGACACGTCCTCGAAAATTATTCCCTCGATCTTGAGTGTGACCGTCGAACTCCGAATTCTTATTTTAAAATACCCCCAATACGATTCAAGTATACCGGCAACAACAAAATGGGCGATTATTTATCAAAAATTTTATCGTGCCACATTATTGTCCCCACCGCAGGATGCGTGTCTGGAGACGTGTATTTAACAGACTTATATAGTCCTGAAGAACCCCGGAAGGTAAATACTGCATTATATTATAAGGACAGGGATTCTGCAATTTTATGGCGAATTGACTAATTGACAACTATCTTGTGAATATGCGTTTTCATTACAGCTGGGTGTGTTCTGCGGTGACCCCGATCGCGTACGCTGCTCAATTGCTGGCCAAAACTTGGAAGTCTTAATTGTGGGCAACAATCAAGCTATTTGTGTTCGAGGAAAAGATATTGTAATACATGTGGAGGCAGAACATACCCGTCTTCGGGCGGATGGCCAAAATATTAAAGTGATCGTCGATGGACCAGGAACAATTCTCTACACAAATTCCAATGTGTCACTGGAAGGACGATTCGAGTTAGAAAGACGATGTGATTTGACCGCCCCAAATTGCCCCGTAGTTTTGCCGTCCAGACAGGGAAATGACCTTACTCAAGAGGACTGTGAAAACAACAGCTTCATAAGTCTGGTTTACATCTACGATATCGGAAACGACCCTAAGGATGATCCTGGAAACCGTTCTGACGAAGATGCAGGCGGAAATAACCACGCAGACGATGCAGGTGGAAATAACCACGCAGACGATGCAGGTGGAAATAACCACGCAGATGATGCAGGTGGTAATAATATCCAGGACCCTGAAACCGGAAGTGGACGGGAAAGTGACAGTGAAAGGGATGAGGACACTCGGCCAACCTCAAACGCTGGGAATTCCGAGGATAGAGATAACGTTCAGGCCAACGATGCCAACAACTGTGTCCTCAACAAAATTAATCTGAATACCGGTAGCAATGAGCGAAAGCGGAAAGACACTGAAGCCGGTATCAGTGATGAAGCCGAGGAATTGAGTGGGAAGAGGGCCAGAAACAACTGAATAACCATTGAAATTGATACGAAAACAAAACTGCTGAATGTAGAGTATGTATATATTTTCTTATACTGATTTGCTGACTGCTCATTTTTTCAAAAATTAATTTGTGTCCGAATACTATCGCGCCTAATTAAAACCAAACTAACCAACAGTACTTTTTCACATCAAAATGAATTCAAAACACTGCGGGTTTTTTTTACAATAAGCAACTTTTTGTAAAGAACAAATAATAGAAATAGTACTTTTATATTTAAAATCATCTTTTTATTGGCATGTGGCCGCTTAAGTGTTCATCCAAGATATAAATCGGACAGACAGGTTTGAAATGGAGGAACTGCTTTTAAAAACATTTCCATTAATCTTCAGCTATTTTTAAAGATTTAACTTCACTTTATATAGTCTTCAAGTCTTCACGAATGTTGGTTTCACTCCTTCCTTAAGTAGTCACAGCCATTGATGCAAGGAATGGCTTTCAGGAATCAATTTACCGTTCCTGAATTCAATCCAGTTTCAGTTGTGTTAGGCACGGTTGGCTGTCTAGTTATAATTACATTTTTAATATTCCCAATTACAGTCCTGTTTGCACTAAAGTGTACCGTCAACTGCAATGATTTTGCAGAAGAAAAATAACGGTGGTCGCTTATGACTATTATGGCCCATGGCATGCAATCGTAAATTGAGATGTTCAGATTCATAGGAAAACAATAAGTCAGTTTCCAAATAACTAACCTAAAGAGCAAAGTAAATCATAATTCAAAGGTTCACCTGTCACATCCGGCACAACCCCAAGCATAGGTCCCGTCCCAAAGCTACCCAATGCATTTGAATTTCGTTCCTTGACAAAAAAAATGTTCCAAGGAAACTTGAAAGTTTGTTGCAATTTGAAAATCCAAGCTTTGAATTGCATTGTTTAAATAAGTCCATGACTCGTCTTCGAAGTTTATTCCCTCGTTCTTGAGTGTGACCCTCGTACTCCGAATTCTTATTCTACAATACCCACAATACGATTCTACTATACCAGCAACAACAAAATGGGCGATTTGTTATCAAAATTTTTATCCTGTGCCATTGTTGTCCCCATCTCAGCATGCACGTCTGGAGAACTTAATGTACCAGATTCACACTGTCCTGAAGACCGCCGGAAGGTAAATACTGCATTATTAGGACAGGGATTCTGCAATTTTATGACGAATTGACTAATTGACATCTTATGAATATGCGTTTTCATTACAGGTGGGTGTTTGCTGTCCTGTCCCTGCACGCTGCTCAATTGCTGGCCAAAACTTGGAAGTCGAAGTTATAGGCAACTATCATGCTGTTTGCGTTCGAGGAAAAAATATTGTAATACGTGTGGAGGGACAAGATAACCGTCTTCGGGTGGATGGCCAAAATATTAAAGTGATCGTAGACGGACAAGGAACAATTCTCTACACAAATTCCAATGTGTCACTGGAAGGAACTTTCCAGTTAGCAAGNGACGGACAAGGAACAATTCTCTACACAAATTCCAATGTGTCACTGGAAGGAACTTTCCAGTTAGCAAGGCGCTGTGATTTGACCGCCCCAAATTGCCCCGTAGTTTTGCCGTCCAGACAGGGAAACTCCCTTACTCAAGAGGACTGTGAAAACAACGGCTTCATAAATGTCATTTACATCGTCGATCTCAATGACCCTGAGGATGATCCTGGAAACCGTTCTGACGAAGAAGGAGATGCAGGCGGAAATAACCAAGCAGATGATGCAGGTGGTAGTAATATCAGGGACCCTGAAACCGGAAGTGGACAGGAAAGTGACGACAGTGAAACGGATGAGGACTCTCGGCCAACCTCAAACGCTGGAAATTCGGGGGATGGAGCTAACGTTCTGGCCAACGATGCTAACAACTGTGTCCTCAACAAAATTAATCTGAATACCGGTAGCAAAGAGCGAAAGCGGACAGGCACTGAAGCCGATATCAGTGATGAAGCCGAGGAATTGAGTGGGAAGAGGGCCAGAAACAACTGAATAACCATCGAAATTAATACGAAAACAAAACTGCTGAATGTACAGTTAGTAGAGTACATCTTTTCTTTTACTGATTTGCTAAACAAAAAAGAACAAACTCGAGATAGTATTTCCAAAATCATCATTTTATTGGCATGTGGCCACGTAAGTGTTCATCCAAGATATAAATCAGACAGACTCGTTTGAACTTTTAAAGTAAATAAATAAAATCCACACCACAACCGCACAGTCGTTTCATTTCCCTTAAGTCTAAAAACTAATTATAATTTACAACATCATATGAAACTGTCCAAGAAACGCTTTCCAACCGATTTTAATTCTTAATTTTTCTTAGTCACCCAAAAATTGTTCATGTTCCAATTTCTTTCAATGTCATTAGCACAAAATGAGGAGCAGCCACAAACGATGCAAAACAAGCTGCATCCACTTGTCTATCATCCAAATAAAGTGTTATCTTTATAGAAGAATCCCATGCATGGATTTTGGCTTCTCGACAAAAATTTTTGTTTTTGTCTTTGAAAATTGTGCAGACGCATGTTCTATATATACTCGACGAGTTCAACTGCTTACCTCACTCATATGCTTATCATTTTTGCTCTCACAAGCCCATTCATGTTCAAAATCATTCCAGTAAAAAACACTTGCTTTTAAAAACATTTCCATTAATCTTCAGCTTTTTAAAAGATTTAACTTCACTTTATATAGTCTTCAAGTCTTCACGCATGCTGCTTTCACTCCTTCATTAAATAGTCACAGCCATTGATGCAAGGAATGGCTTTCAGGAATCAATTTACCGTTCCTGAATTCAATCCAGTTTCAGTTGTATTAGGCACGGTTGGCTGGCTAGTTATAATTACATTTTTAATATTCCCAATTACAGTCCTGTTTGCACTAAAGTGTACCGTTATCGGTGTTGCTTATTTGTTATACGACAATTTGTATTCGGTTTCCACAACGGATGCAGCTTTTGCAATTGGCTGCTCGTGGAAAAAATCTAAATTAAGTGTAGGATTGTTACTCAGAGTTCAGGGGCAGTTAGAGTTGACCCAAGTACAGAATAAGTTCTATTAAAAGTTGCTGCTGCCCAAAGTTGGGAGCAAGCCAAAGTATGAAAAGTTGTACTCATGCTTGGTCACATTTGGGGGCTACGTGTTTAGAAAACTTTTGCCTATGGATTCAATCAAACTGGATAATCACATTTATACCAGACAGATGAATGGAACGGAGGCTTTGGAAAATGTGATTCAAGAATGGATGGATAAAAGTTATTTGGAATATTCGCCTGCATGGGAGCTCATGATTGTTCCAGGGCCTTTTACGATTGATTCTAAGCTGATTGCAAGCGAGGATGGTGAAAGCAAAAGTTATGAGACTGCGGTTTGTTTCAAAATACACCATGTCTTTGCTGATGGGTAAAAATCAATCAATAAATTGCGATTTTCAAGATTGAATGGATATATTTAAAAAAAAAAAAATCCTATATGATGTTTTAGGTACTCCTTGCTCCACATTTTGGACGTTCTCACTGATAACAAAGCACCTTACTTGGTGAAAGACCCAATGGAATCCATCGCCAAGAAGGTGCCCTTTCTTAAAAATTGAAATTGAAAAGAATGTTTTCAAATTATCAAATGTTTGGGATGGGCTTATTCAATAGATTCTCGACATTTTGTGTCTTCCTGTAAACATACATCTTCTGGGAGGTGATAAGCATCCAAAGAAGAGTCCAATCAAGATAAAGAATCCACAGAAAACCTGGCGGTATACATTTTCGACTGTTGATCTCGGACCTATTAAGGCCATCCGCAAAAAGTATGATGTCCACTTTGCGTCGGTGATACTGACCCTTACAGTGGGCTCAATAAGGAAGTTCTTGTTGGAAAAGCATTCCAGTAAAAAGCTACCGAGCTTTCTAGTCACTGCAGATACTCTGCCCCTTTGGCCCCAACATCCAGCGTTGCAAGAAATATTTTGCAATCATTGGTGAGATGCATATTGGTTAATGACGCATTATTCAAGTAGTGTTTCATCTTTGATTGCTTCAAAATAATGATTGCCTATCACAGGGCTTTGGGTGTAATCAAGTCACCATTCAGCAAAGACGATCCTCTTCAAAGAATGATTGCAACTGAACGAGATTTCGCAGATTTTCACCATGCTGGTCTTCATAAAATTGCAACAAGTTACCTGTTTCCATCCGCGTGGTTAGTTCCATCCTCGTTAAGTATAAAAGCATTAGAGAAAGACCAGTTTGGATACAACACTGGCCTGACATCCTTAGTAGGAGGAAACGAGTACAAATTTTTGGGCCAGCGTGTTACCCATATCTATCCTTTGCTAACTCTAATCGACTCTCATCCATACACGGGTAAATAATAATTATTGGTAATGAAATGTGCTAAATGCAATCAACGTAATGTAATAGAGTAATTTTTATACTTTGTTTTTGCAGCTTTCTCGTGGTTTACTTTCTCTCAATCAGGGAAACTTGATATAACTTTGGCTGCAGCTCCAGAGCTCTTCCCTGATCCTGCATCTTTGTCTATTATGATCACTGAATATTTTCAGACTGAACTGGAAAAATTGTGTGAACAATGTGGTATAAGTAATAGTAATCATGTAAATACTCCTTCGCATACTAGCCCAAATTACAATCATATTTTGTCAACAACTTAAAAACCTGTATACCTCTATGTATTAGCCATAACACGCCTTCTTTTATGTGCATAAACGTTAATGCATTAAATATAATTATTTCGGTACTCGCAAAAGTTTTGAAAAAGCTTTACCCCTGCAACACTGCACAAACCCAAGGGACAAACCCAATTCTCAAATCTTGCAAATAGTTGCAAATAGTATGCATGTAACTCAGTGTTTTTGAGAATCAACAAATAGGTTTGTTAATTATGATATGTTACACAAAAAAACTTGCCACTGATTGTGATTACCTCCAAGAGGTTAGAAGGATGCATGCGTTTAATGTAAACAAGAAAACCTCAGTTGAGGTGGATAATGAAGCATATATATGAGGGTTTTATGAGGAAACACTCACGTTTATATAGTATTAAACCACTTACTACGGTTGGTAGACTAAAATTAGCAGTGGCCAATGCAGACTATGCGGAGTTCCATGCGTAAAAAACAAGCTTGGTTGAACAAAGCCCGAAACTATCCATCCGACCGAACTATATACTCGCTAGTTAGCACATCGAGGGCTATGTGAACATGTCACATTCATGGACGTAAAGAATAGCCGATATAATTAATTATCTTAGGATAAAAGGAGTTCAAAGGAAACACGCTATTTATTAAAAACATGGTAAACTTGGAAATACTCAAGGTATTCAATGTTATTTTTTCAATTCAAAAACGCAGCAGTAGGCCGATACAGGACATCTTTTCAACATATGCGTGTGTGCTCAAGTTCCATCTCCATCTTTTACTTTTGCAAATTCTCCAACTTGAGCATTTAGTTTCCACATTGTCCAGATCTTTTTTATAGCATGTTCTGAGCTATCTCCAAAATACTCCAATCGTTTCGGATCAGGTAGTATTTGCGTTAGATCTGTTTCCGACGAGTCTTGATCGTCATCATGGAGTGGATGTTCAGATTCAAATTGTATCTCAGGATTTTCCATGTGCTCCATTTCATTTACTTCGCTTTCAATCAGCACAAGCTCTTCGCTTTGTTCTATTTTGTTAGCTAGATCGAGTATCAGTTTAATCATGACGAGACAAGTGCCGGCCAAACACGCCATCATACACTAATAATCAAACACAAATCCTTCGTTAATAATTACATTTTGATTTTGCGTCCATATCATTTGAAGTTATATTTAGGTTTGCATCTTACACCAGTAACGATTTTGATGAGTCGCTCTTGACACGCGTGTGTATCATGCAACTCCCCATTGATAAATTTTCTTTCTTCTTCCGTTATATTTTTAACGGCATATTTGTCCTTTATGCAAATTAATAGTAAACCGCACCTTACTTCAACCTGGGTAAAGTCTGAGTATTTCTTTTCCCCCGAAAACAAAGCTATAAAGGTCAACATGACTGAGAGACTACTCAGAAAGAGGATAATACCCTGGAGAGCGATATTCTGTGCAAAACAATAGAGAAATCTTTAAGTCATGCTTGTTTCACGGTAATAAATGGAAAATTATTGAAGAGCATAATTCCAGCACCTACCCACCCATTTAGTTTTCCATTCCACTTTTTCAGTCAGGTTTGCTATAAGCAAGTGTCCTACTAGTACGGCCAATATTATGTGGGCAATAGTTGCGAAGCCTATTTGGCTGTAT
Source organism: Salina celebensis (assembly GCA_036561885.1). Classification (NCBI taxonomy): domain Eukaryota; kingdom Metazoa; phylum Arthropoda; class Collembola; order Entomobryomorpha; family Paronellidae; genus Salina; species Salina celebensis. The sequence continues at coordinate 9,014 of JAAXOA010004649.1, forward strand.
TGTTGACGTGGAAGGTTCTTCCCCATGTATGTCCGTATCATACTGGAAGTTCCAAATTCTTGCCCTGGAGGGAGGGGCCTTAGAAGAATCTGTTGCACGCTCGTTGTGCAGTCTGCCTGTAACAAGTTTAGCTGTTTGAGTCTTTCACACTCGACTCTTTTAAAGGCTTGTGAGTTTTTCTTCTCAATGCGACGATTAAGGTCTACGCAAACGTTCTTAAGCCTTTTTGTTTGATTTGTCTGTTCCACTTGTCGTCGTGAATAAGCGTGTACCAAAACAGCCCGAGTATAACAAGCAAAAGTATCTGGAAAAAGACAGCCTATAATTATTAGTCTGCTAGTTAAACGATTTGATACATATGCAATTTTTAATAAGGCTTACAATTTGGACACACTGCACTATTCCGGGACGCTCATTTATGTATAGCTTTGCATAATGCACTGACCAACGTCATCGGGAAAATATCTTCCTGCTTATGCGATTGGAAAGAAACTAAATGTTTGATCCGATTTCTGATACTGATTTGGGGTTTCACGCAAAATGGACTTGTTAGGGTATCTGTATTATTTGGAGTTATATGACAGGATATAGAATATGATGAAACCATATCACCTCCAAAGACATCGGTTGGGCGAAAAATCTTTTCATCAGAATTCATCCATGAATCAGCTAGCCAATGAAGTAATCAAATAATTCATTTATTTGCGGTTGGAAGAAATAACATCTTTTTAGTTTCAAACTTAATGGATGCCTGTGACAACTGACAACAGGCTTGCCCAGATTACTACATGCAGAACGTCTACCATCATCATCGTCCAAGTTACTTGACAACCGCCCCACTGACGACCATTAGGACACTTCCGGTTGTGCAGCTGGCTAGGCCACTCAACAGAAAAAAACAGGACCGCGTTTGTGCAGCATTCAGTGGTGGGGTATTCCCCCAACGGTAAATTGTATTTAAATGATTCAAGTTGGTCCTTCCAAAGATCCAAACACATATCTGAAATCATAAACAGATCACAATAACAAAATCCAATTTTAAATCATCGGTGATATTGACTG
>JAAXOA010004650.1:0-10074 GCA_036561885.1 Salina celebensis
ATCCGAAAGGTTCTCAATGACCCCGAGTAAGACTTCCTTTTGAACACTTTCCTTTTAATACATTACATCTTCATTTACTCTCAATCATCTTATGTTCGTCGGATAGGTACAAGAAGAATGTCCAGACTGTTTCCACCTTGTTTAAGGACCGTCCCCAAAAACCGTTGGAAACTGCATTATGGTGGACAGACTTTGTCCTTAGGCGAAGCCCCGAGGAACTTGCTGCATTACGCCCAATGAGCGTTGGCCAGTCATGGTGGGTAAAACGCCAACTTGACGTGTGGTTTGCACTTGCCTCAATACTATTAGCTGGATTCAGTGTTTCCTTCTTTTTAATTTTTAAAGTATTACAGCACTACTGTGCGTCAACATCGCAAAAACAAGTATACAAAAAGAAAGTTCAATAAAGATTGAAAATTGTGTGTTTTATTTAAGTTTTGTTTGATTCACAAGTTAATTCAGCACATGTGCGATACTTTTCTTTTTATCCAGCATTAGCTCCAGTAAGTTTTGAAGAAGTAGCTGTGCAGCTTTTAATAAAAACCAAACAAAGATTTTTTAAAACAGGTACGAAGACAGGGATTGCTTACTTAGAATGATTAAATGCGCGTCTGTGCGCCAAGCTCAAAAACATGATATCTTTAACCTAATGACAAGTGACACAATACAATTAAAATCAACTACAGAGCACAATTGGATATTTACAAGCAAACACGATAAAAGGAAAGGCAAGAAGATTGACTTAAAAAGCAGAATAACAACAGGTTAATCACGTACCAGCATTTTTATCTGATCGACAATTTTGCTACTTGACGCTCTCGCTGAATCAGTACTAGCATTATTATTGTGCTGTCTTTCAGCATTTCCTATGTTAAACTGTTTACTTTTACTAATGTTACATGTTACATTACTATTTGGTCATTATTTACCGGCTTCACTTGATTGCTTAGTTTAAAAGTTACTGCACAGCCGAAATTTTAATTCAATATTGTGCACAGTGCACAAACTTAACTATTATAAAAGGAAAGGATAATTGTGGAAGAAATTATGTACTAAATTCACAAAGAAAGTTGTTTTCTTTTACCCGAGGCTTGCTAGCTAACATTTGGTTTCTTCTAAAATATGATTGACTTTTAGATTAGCTACGAAACAGTTTTTTGATGATGATGTGATGATTAATCAGTAAAATGTTGTCTGAATACAATTCGCTAAGGCCGATATTTCCCACGCAATTGTCGAGCGAGTTCTTATTAGTGTAATATAATATAAGCACTTTCGAGTCTCTTACAGGCTATGAAACTTCAAATCAAAGGCAAAACTCGTTGTTACTTTGGTGTGGAGATGTCCATTGCATCCGTGTCGAAGAGGGACTTCATCGGACTAAAATTATTCGGCAGTTGAGGAGAGTTAAAAGATGAGCGGAAAATATTCCCGGAATATTTTCGTGGCGACCTGGCAGCACCGTGTCGAAGAGGGACTTCATCGGACTAAAATTATTCGGCAGTTGAGGAGAGTTAAAAGATGAGCGGAAAATATTCCCGGAATATTTTCGTGGCGACCTAGCAGCACGGACTACATGTGGCTTGAAACTTCCTTGCAAAATCGATGGGTTCACGTAGCTGAATCCCTTAGAAGAACACCAGTAAAGAGAAAAAGTTAGTATCTTTGATGCACAATAAGAAAACTATAGGGAAAAGCTTACTTCAAATATTAGGTTGGCGCTCTCACTAAGTTTACTATCATCAGGCGAATCTACTGGAGGTTGTTTGGTAAATCGCGAGTCGAAAAGGGATACATCATCATCGCCTTGCTGTAACGGAGGGACAAGCACCAAATGATTAATTAGGGTTCATTACCATGTATTTCTAAAAAAGACAAGACAATGCACTTAAATTCTACATACCAGCGAAGGTTTGAAAGGCGGCTCCAGTCTTCGTGCTGCTGCATCCTCCCAGTTTAAACTTTTAAAAAATGGATGACTTTTTATGGCAAGTGAATCTGGTGGTCCATAGCCTAGTCTTTGATTCGCATGCCGTTTTAACAGTTTACGGACGAGATCCATGGCGTCTGGTGTAAGATAAGGGGGCAAGTTTAACTTGCCATTTAGGATTTTCTTAATAGTCTTTTCTCTGTTGTTTGCGGTGAAAGGTGGCTATAAAAAAGGACAAAAAGAGACATTTAGTAAACATTAATAAGCTGTTTGTCACGATTGATTTCACTTACAGCTCCAACCAGCATATCATGCATCAGTGCACCAAGGGACCACCAATCAACGGCTTTCCCGTGGCCTACTCTAGTCAACACTTCTGGTGCCATGTACTCTACAGTTCACACAAAATGTGTGTGTCAATCCTTCCTCACTAATTTCTTCCTTACATAGACCGAAATCGGTGAGGACAACGTGACCATGGCCATCCAACAAGATATTTTCGGGCTTCAAATCTCGGTAAATGATTCCCTGTTTGTGCAAATGCTCGAGCGCTAGAGTAATCTCAGCGAGGTAGAAACTGAAACAATGCCAAAGCGTATACAATTAGGGATACACAATAAAACCTCCATTAGATTCATTAAAACAATCTATGTAATAGTAATAGTTAATTTACCTGGCAGTATCCTCCATGAACACTCCTTCACGCTCCAAATGCATAAAAAGCTCTCCTCCACTGAGGTACTCCATAATCAAATACAGTTTCCCACCCGTTTGAAATGCATATTTAAGGTCGACGATGAATGGATGCTGGAAATAAAAGACAAAGTCGTTCAATTTTCAGTTAAACCAAATTAAGGGTATTAAACGATCTTTCGTTTCTTACCTTAACAGCTTCCAATATATTTCTTTCCGCTTTGGTATGCGCTGTATCCTTCTGATTCCTCACAATCTTTGCCTTTTTCAACACCTTCATCGCAAAGATTTTCCCCGTGTCCTTCCCATTGCATTTCCTAACCTGGAAGACCGTCCCATATCCACCTTTCCCCAAAACCTTCAGCAACTGGAAGTCCTGCGGCCCTGCTTTCTGATGCTGGCCAAATGATTGCTCCGAAATTGGAATTTCTTGGGTATCCTCCGAGCTAAATGCGAAAAACAATCACATTTTCATTCAAAACTCCAAAAATCATCCAGAGAACCGCTTCAAACTCACTTCATCAATTCCTGGCTGTCTCGTCCATCGCACACCAAATTAGCCACCTACAAATACCAAAAAGCAAATTTTAATTTACGTCGCAAATTCACAAACAAAAAATTATATAACATCCTTGGCCATCAATTTACATCACAAGTTCATTCATTCAGCGTCTCGCGTCCTTGAGACTTCTCTCAATTTCAGTAATTCCTTTACCAGATAACCACACCAAGATAATCCACTAGGTACACTATCCACCTTTTTTTCTGCTTACCTCATCCAGCTCAATCGAGTCGTCATCTGATTGATCTAAATTTCCTGCCTCGGTTGCTTCCTCTACATCGGGCAGTTCGATATCAAAAACACCTCCTGCACTGCTATTATTCATGGTGATTCCTTCAAAACCATTCCAAATCTTGGAACAACAAAATGGAAAACAATTTTCACAATTCGAATCGATGTTTACAACTTTAATTGGAAGCGAAAATGAGAATATTTTTTTTCGCGTTCTATTTTTCAAGCACGTGTTTGTACAAGGAGGTATACGTGCAAACTTGTAAACTGGTAGAGAATGAATGTGTACGGTTCGAGTTTTTTCCATCTGCTCTATGTACTCTGCTTTGCCTTGAAGAGTTTTTTTTTTGTTAAACTAGCGGTGGCTTGCCACGCCTGGGCTTCAAGTGGCGAAAAAAAACAAACGGGGTGGATTGAGAGAAAAACCTTTGTTGAGAAAACAGCGTTAAATTTTATTCAGATTTGACTAAAAATTGATATTTTTTAAAGTTTTTTAAATGTTGTCTTCAGGTCTATCCCAGGCTACAATTTTACTCATGTTTTCGACATCTTTGTCGCTCCAGCGGTCAAGGGCTGTGAGTGGACGGGTGCGGGATGGAGAGCTGGAGCTTCCGCCGTCGTCGTCTTTCGGCTGTTTTGGGGTCTTTTTGGACTTGGATTTTTCATGGGAAGGTTTGGAACGGGGTTCTATTTTGTTTCCGTTTTTAGCGGATTTGGAGCGACCACCGGAGCGGGATGGGGGCTTTTCTTCACGGGGAGGTTTTTCAAATGCGGGTTGGGGTGAAGGCCGGGATCGTTCTGGACTTTCTTCTTCGATTTGTTCGGGAATGGAGTGTCGTGGAGTTAGTTTGGATTTGGGGGAGGTAGAAGAGGATGAGGAAGGAGAGGACAGTGAAGACTTGCTTTTTATGGACTCCCGGGAAGATTTGGGTTTAGCGGATTTGGGACGGGAGCGGTTTTTATCTGATTGTTCTTCATCAGTTTGAGAGTCGCTTTTGGATGATTGTTTTTTGATTGGAGGATTAGGATCGGGCTGAGACTGCATTGGAGTGTCGTCGTCGCGTCGGGTAAACTTGACATCTGCCATTTCCGCTTCGGCTGACTCAATAGCTGCAAATTCGTCTGGATCGAAAGCATAATTAATAGCACCATCTATTCCAGGTATGTCATCGTATCCGATTAATATCAAGTTATCTTTAGATCCTGATCGATCATCTTCGGTTAACTTGTTCTTCTTTTTGGTGTCGTCAGACAAACTCTCCATGGAAGATGACAGAGCAAACGACTCACCAGCAATGGACCGACGTCTAGCTGACTTCATCCCAGGATACTTTGGAGGTTTCTTGAAGCTTAGGTGGCAAATGTCCGAGTCGCTTTCGTCGTCTGTGTCCAGGCTGACCCTAATAAGGTCTTTTTTATCTGAAAATATTATAATCTTTGGTCGCATTCCAAGTCCCATGTTCCTTCGTTTGACCTTCAGTTCTGTCGATGGTGATACTGAAGCATCAGCAGAAGTACTTGGAACTGGTAGTCCAGCTTTTTCCACAATAGAATTATAATCTGGGGGCGGAGTCGTTGCCATTTGGGTAGTATTCGGTGATTTAGACGACCGCTGAGGTATGGATAGCTTTGGAGGAGTTGTTGGCTTATTAACGACAGGACTGCTTCCTTGTACCGTTGGAAGTCCACCTCCAGGAGGAGCCCCGGTTGTCATCATGCTGCCAGTTGTTGTTGGAGTAGTTCCTGTCGTTCCCACAGTGGCCACTGTTGTAACTGCAATTATCCAGCTTTTTCCACAATAGAATTATAATCTGGGGGCGGAGTCGTTGCCATTTGGGTAGTATTCGGAGATTTAGATGACCGCTGTGGTATGGATAGCTTTGGAGGAGTTGTTGGCTTATTCACGACAGGACTGCTTCCTTGTACCGTTGGAAGTCCGCCTCCAGGAGGAGCACCGCTTGTCATCATGCTACCAGTTGTTGTTGGAGTAGTTCCCGTCGTTCCCACAGTGGCCACTGTTGTAACTGCAATTTCTGGAGTTGTTGCTGTTGCTTGCTGTCCGACTGGATCCTTCGCGTATGTCAACGTGTCCAATGCCCCATCGAAGCCTAGCCCTCCAGCAGGTGGGGCACTAGGAGCCAGCGCATACGGATCCATTCCAGGAACTCGGTTGCGTTTTCTATACACGATCGTTATGATTTAACTTACTACCCGTTTCACGCAATAATGGTTTAGTAAATGAGCCAGACTCACTTCTTTTCGGGGGTAACCAGCGAGTCTTTACGACCCCACATGACCTGTCGCATCTGCTCTCCAGTCATTTTCCGTCGTTTTAACGCTTGCACAGTCACTTTCATTGTTCTCTGCGAGTAAACAGATTTTTCAGATAACCTCAATTCTGATGTAATATTCTTTCTTTAACTAATATTCAGCAACCTTCCAGTTAACCACAGCTCCTTTCCTTTGCTTCGCTTTTGTTTTCGCCTTAATTTTAATCACCATTACACCCCGAACTTCATTGGATGGATCAGTTCCAGACAGTTTTATAGAGTACTCTTGAATATACTTTTTTGCGTCTTCTTGACTCACCGCTCTCTCTAATGTTACTACAATTTTCGCCCACTGTAAGAAAATTCGCAAAAAGAAAGTTACTTTCACTTCATTTTCCAATGTTTTCTTTTATTTCCTTTTACCTGTTTTACCCACTCCTTCTCACTTCTTTCGATAACCTGCGAGTATGTATTTCCCATCATAGCGATTAACATGTTCAACAGCAAAATTGGAACCATTATCATGAACAAGATGAATATCGCTTTTGAAGCAACCTTCCAGTTAACCACAGCTCCTTTCCTTTGCTTCGCTTTTGTTTTCGCCTTAATTTTTATCACCATTACACCCCGAACTTCATTGGATGGATCAGTTCCAGACAGTTTTATAGAGTACTCTTGAATATACTTTTTTGCGTCTTCTTGGCTCACCGCTCTTTCCAATGTTACTACAATTTTCGCCCACTGTAAAGAAATTCGCAAAGAGAAAGTTACTTTTACTTCCTGTTTCTACATTGTTTTATTTCCTTTTACCTGTTTCACCCACTCCTTCTCACTTCTTTCGATAACCTGCGAGTATGTATTTCCCATCATAGCGATTAACATGTTCAACAGCAAAATTGGAACCATTATCATGAACAAGATGAATATCGCTTTTGCACAGTTTGGGTACGCCAAGTCGCTCAGGTCGTTATACTAATCAGTAATCAACAGTTATACAATTCTGTACGCATTTAAAATTAGTTAAAATTGAAATAGATATTTTACGTTATAAGAGCCAAGGGTCATTTGATACATTGCCATCCAGGTTATGTCAAAGTTGTAAAAGAAAGTTTCATTCCGCTTCGCATGGCTTTTGTACAGGTAAAAGAAAGTTTGGGAGAATCCCAGGAGAAAAATGGCATAAATTATACTAAACGTAAACATGTCTCCAGTAATCATGCTGTAAATCATGGTCACAAACGGACCAGTCAGAGGAATAGCGCTGAAAGTGAAACAATCATGTATCTTTAACTTTTAAACCTTTCAAGTCTCATTTTGTAAAAATAAAACTTGTAGTTGAATCTTCACTGACTGACCCTGCAAAAAACATCATAAAGAACCAACTGAAAACAAGAGCAAACGCTAGCAGGGCTTCCTCCATGTTAAGGTGTCCTCCAAATCGACAAGGAATGCAGGAAAGAATGAGGAAGTTAGCAACTATAAACAACGTCTTGGGTGGAGCATTCGGCTAAGAATTAAGAACAGAATAGATTTTTTTTTAGAAAAGTCAGTTCCAGCATTGTTAAATTAACTGTTTTACCAATTGTTTCAAGTAACTAGCCAATCCCATGTTTCTAATTTCTTCTCCTTGTTGGATAAATATGAAAGAGAGACACCCAAGCACTGTAAAAGCCTCAAAAATCAATCTAATTATGTCTTTCAGATCGCGCATTTCCATAAGGCTCCGGGTCCTATCTGAGGGCCTAAGGTAGATCGAGATACTCATGCAAAATAGATGGAGAAATGCGATAATCATCCTCTTCGTGAATTGCGCCTGCGCGAAAGTCTTCCATTTTTCCTCCAACAAACGTTGGATGATTCCTCCATCGAGCATATTCAAGTGCTCCTCTTTCCCTCCAGCGAGAATCATAAAAAGGGCAGAATTCCAGTCTGCAAAAGTAAACCAGTTTTCAAATCCTGTACCGAAGTTACTTGAATACAATTAAGTTAATTAATCTAACTGGTTTGTCCGTCGGGAAGAATAGTGTCAAGTGCATTGAGCGGATATGCGGAACATGTTATGTTACTGTATCGCCAAAACTCTTTGCAGCTTAGTTCCAACATCTCTTTGAAGACATCCGAACGACCCAATCTACAAGCTAAAGTGAGTGGAGTGAGGCCCTGTTCGTTGATAATATCGTTGCTAGCTTTAGTGCTGGGGTGACGAAGGGCGTAGCCGAACATTCCCTAAAAAGCAGAATCAATTTTATAACAATTCCAGTAAATGGAAAAAGAGTAGAAGTTAAAGTGCGTACCAACTGGTCATGAATGACAACCATGTGGAGTACAGAGTTTCCAAATGTATCTTGCAGATCTGGATCCGCATCTTTATCGATGAGAAGATTGTAAACTCCTTCGTTATTGGTACAAGCTGCCCAAGCTAAAGGATACTCGCCAAGGTAAGCGAGACCTTCATAGTCTGTTGTCTTCGACGGTCGAACTCGTTGTTGATCACGGGGGAGGAAGAAACTTCCTGTGAACAACAGTTTTGTAGTGGAGAAAATTTTGATCTAAAAATCTATCGTGAGAGAAAGTCTTACCGACAGCTCGTTGATCTATCTTTGCCCCGCTTTCAACTAACATGTGAACCATGTCGTTGTTGGAGTATGCGATTGCCAAATGTAGAGCAGATGCTCCTATTTAAAGTATTGCTAATTAAAGTTGATAAATTAAAAGTTTTATTCGGTAATTCTGAAAATTAATTACCCAGATATTCTTCGCCTTCGACACAATCCACAGCTAGTTTTGGATAGCTTTTGAGTAGAATTTTGGCAAGTCTTGTGTGGATTTTAGTATCGCAAATGATCAACAAGTGAAGCAATGTTTCTCCGAGAGATCCTCTGTACTGCATCTGCCAACATGCTTCATGATCTTCCCATTTTCCAAGAGGATCGGTGGGACCACTTGCCACCACTGGGATAACTACCTATTTTCAAATGGAATATATGAAAATCGCACAGATTTCCAATTAGGAGTAATTCAGTTTAGTACTCACTTGTTTGGTGTTCCGAAACTTCCACCGTAAGTACTCAGTACGACTGACCATCTGACCTTTCCCGTCCTTGTACATGAGTATCCCAAACTGTTCCCGAATAAGTTTCTCGACCTCTGTAGCCCCTCCAATGTTGTAGGCGTCAATGAGCTCCCCACCCTTTTTATAGTTGGCCAGTTTGTATAGCAAACAGTCATCTTCTTTGTTAGCCTGGACCAAGAGCAAAGAGCTTAGATTAACCAAGAAGATTGTTTGTTTTGCGAATGATTCAAGTCAATTTTATCCTTGTATGAATTACCTGTGAAATAACTCGGTCCAGAACCTGACCAGGGTCAATTTTCTTGTTTTTTCGTAAACTTCCACCCATCCCCAATCTGTGCTATGAATTCGGTTAAAAGTTACTTCACCTCCAGAATTCATGCAGTTTTCTACTCCATACGTTCGTTTAACGCTAACTGCGCATAATGATCAGGAAGTTGATACAAGAAAAGAGCTTGCAAAAAATCTATCGATTTAACAAAACCTGGAAATAGTGGAAATGGCACGTTCGCTGGTACCATTATAATTTGGAATAGGTAACAAAGACATTGTCCATAGTTTTTATTGCAAATTGAATATTGACCAAACATCTCGCAGGATCATTGTCCTAACTTGCAAGGAAAATCTTCTAGCTTTTGTCTCAATTGTCAAACGTCACTATGTATTATGCGAAAAAATATGCAAGAAATACGGCCGCTGAGGTAAGAATTTAATGAAGAGAGCATTTTAAATATTTATTTAGGACAACAGGTATCCCATAATAAAGGAATTGACTTCCACTTCCACACAACTGTCACTTTTGTGCAGCTTGTTTTAAAAATTGCGAATGACACAAAGTTGTTCAGTCTTAAATGCTATAAAATAGTTGACTGAAATGTTCACACAAATCAGTTTAATATCTCGTTTGGTAAATTCATTTCGGTATTGTAAGTGCACTTTTAGTTAACAAACAGGAAAATAGTAATCCATTACACTATGATATAACTATGATATCTTAACATCAACGGATAAGGGAATGGACAAGGAAGAACGTGGAAATCTTAGAATTAACACTTTTAATCTACACATTAACTAGAATTTTGTTTCATCGCTCAGAATTTAATTAAATCTTCACTTTCTAATGTTCTTGTCAAAGGATTCGGGCTTGGATTCCGCCTCCTGGGTGGCAATGGCGGGGGTGGCTCTAATGAAGGCACTTGATTTGATCCCTCGTGTCTTCGTTGGATTTGAGGCGACGCAAAAGGATTTGGTCGGGGGGTCTGGGAACGTCCATTTTGGAACAAATACGCTGGCGACTTCCGCTAAAAACAAATTAAAA
>JAAXOA010004651.1:0-10074 GCA_036561885.1 Salina celebensis
AATTTTAACGATTTTCATATCCTATAACGAAGCATCTTAAGTATAATTTCACCAAATAAACTGAAGGTAAACATTTGCAATAATAGGAGAAAACTACAATAGGCAAATATGGGGAATGATCGTTATCCTGAAACCGCTACGTAGCGGGAACTTCTATATAGTCCCATGTCCCATTATAATCGATCACCAAATAGAAACCGGTGCCATAACGATAATTTCTGATATTAAGCAGAGTTGACATTATTCCGTGTTTCTCGTTGCGGGGAACGAGCTAAAACAGGAAATAAAACACCACCGAGCTGTCCACGCGTATTACTATATAACAACAAAATTTGACACTATTTTTTTTCTCTATGATGAAAACATTCCATAAATTCAATTTCTTAATAAACAACCCTCACCTCATCAATATCACTACAAAATCATGCAAGATATTACTATAGAACCACAAATTTACCGCGAATCCTAAAATGGTTCGCAAAATAACTTGTTGAAGATTAAATCAATATAAAACCTATTTATTTAGCATTGGAAAAGAAATCAATAAGTTGTTTGAAAGCTTCTAACCTACGTTTGACAGAATGAATCAATATTGATGTTATTAGAGAAAATTATTCAGTTAAAAAACGATGTCAATGTCGGCTTACTGGATATTGGAGGATGGTAAATTACCGTTTGAGTGGACCTTGTCAAGCCACACTTTAAAATGAAAAAAAAAATCCACAGCCAACCAAGGGAGATAAACGAATTCAGAACTATTTCCAATTGTACATTTCAAACAGAACTAGAAACAGACTGAGACTAAATTTAAATGGAAGCCTGTCTAATGGAGTGAAGTGGTAACGCTTTTTCAACATGCAAAATCCATCAGGCAATAAAACAATTAATAACTGGGTAATGAGTTATTGTTCTGTCAATTTATGAGATTTTGCTCAAAACGAACACGTCATTTTGTTTATTGCCTTTATCATATCAAATTATTATCGCCTTTAAAAGCAATTAATTCAGACAATACGAAAAGTCTCTTAAGTAATACACAAAAATGACACTTGATACTTACCATTTTTGAAGATTGTTTGTTTGCAACAAGTTTACTCAGTCATCTAAATATCTCCTGGATCTTTTCAGTCTTGCCTCCCGTTTAAATATAGGTTTTGGTAATTTGATAAGTCACCTTATCACACTCACATTAACAAAGTTTATATTGCAGTTCACAACTTCACTGCATCGTGGACACTTTGACTACTTAAATGTTTCAAAATCTCCGGCAATACAAGATTCCAATCACGGTGTCATGTCATCGTACTATTTCTCGTCGTGTGCACTTACTAGGTTTCACGTGAACCACTAAGAACACCGCCCCACGTCCAGGTAAATTCATTTTTGCTTCGAGATGTCACAACCCGGTTGATTCCACACTAAAAATCTTACGCTAAACCCACATCCTGAAACTGAAAGGCAAAACGTGTTGGTTAACGTCACTGATAGTTTGTAATCCGATCCTGGCACATGATCAGTTTCCAAATCATAAAAAGACTTCTGGTAATGGCCAGTGTAATCTTCAGGGAAACCCTTGCAAACAAAACAAAAACAAACAATTATTTTATTAATAACTTATCTCCATAGAAACAACATTACTTCCGGAATACTTCTCTCTTGCCATGTCCTATTTTCACTCTAATCACCATGATAATTTTTATTTTCTATCTGAAATATTATGTCCTCCTCATTCCCCCAGTTGTTTTTCTTTACTCACCTTTAACTAGGTTTCTTAGCAGTAAGTCTTTCGTCTCCCACGTCTTGTTATCTCTTCAACTAATTCTTATCGCTTGCTCCTTCTTCGCCACCTTATCTTCTTCACATTCTTCATTTGTTTACTTCCAACCTCACAGATTCCGTTTTGTTTTCAAAAACGCCATGACTTTTAAGCACAGGTTATCTGGCTCTAAATGGAACGTGCTTGTGAAACATAAAAACGAAGGTTGTCCACCACTCTTATTTATTTATTATGCGTTTTTTGGAAGTTGTCGCGTAGACCAGAAAAAAAAAACTTTTTTTTCGCTCTCTACCCATATAGCCCAGTAAAAGGTAGTGTTACAATATGAGATAAAACTTTTTTTTTACATTTTGTGCATCTTTCGAGATTAGAATGAAAAAAAAAACAGTAGAGACTTGTGTGTATCCTGTGTGCATAAACCGGATTATCAAAAAAAAAAAAAAAATTTCAACAGCAAACCTCAAAATTCTTCCGTAAGCAAATGGGTGCGTATAACTCGAACTCGACTTTGTTTACAAACATGCATAGAAAAATGTTGCGAGGGTTTTTTAACTCGAATGTCCAAAGATTTTCGATACTTGTTCAACATGTATTATATACCCAGACCAAGTACATGACACTGTATCACTGAGAAAAAAAATGCTTTGAATATGTGGTGGACAGAGAAACATGACATTTTCATTGGATACTTTGGAGGTGTTGAGAGAAGGCCGCCGTCGTGAAAAGAGAAAAAAAAAACTTTAAGAAGATACATGCCCAATTGGGATGGTTTTTAAAGGAAATTCTGACGTTTGGGTGGCTTATGAATTTGGTAGACATGAATAGAATGGAAATAAATTGCAAACCAAACAACGGATACATGATGATGGTGGGGGGTGAGATGAATTCTGCAATGATTCTAGTAAATTGCAATGCAAAGATTTTCCTGTCATGGAATGAAAAGGTCGTAAAAATACATGCCGGCTGGCTACAGCTTGGATAGGATAAGACAAAAATTTTAGATCGGGTTTCGTGTCTTTGGAAGACGAGAAAAAAAAACAAGATAAGATTCACAGCATGGTAAAGATACTAGTACTCCAGTAGAGCTTCAGATTTAGTCAGTGAGAAATAGTCATTCATCAAGTACAGGTGCAAGGGGGGTTACTAACTGAAGGTGTCAGGTTGTTATCTGTTGAGTTTTGCCGGCGTCATGTCCAAAGTTAAAATAGGAATTATTGGAGGATCCGGTCTGGACGATCCGGATTTGTTTGAAAACAGGCGTGAAGAGGTTATGGAAACAATTTATGGGAAACCTTCAGACGCTCTGATTCATGGAAGTATTCAAGGAATTGAGTGTGTCCTTTTAGCACGTCATGGTAGGAAGCATGACATTTCTCCGAGTAATGTCAACTACAGGTAACAACCAATACACCTAGTGTAAAAAGCTCTAATGCTGCCCTTTGCCTAATATCTAACAAAAACTGGTATTTGGTATTTTGGTATCCTTTTTTGTATTGTATTGTCCCAGGGCCAATATTTGGGCTTTAAAAGAAGCCGGTTGTACCCACATCATAGTTTCAACTGCTTCAGGATCTTTGCAAGAGGAAGTCAAACCTGGCGACTTAGTTTTTGTGGATACTTTCATTGATAGAACGAACAAACGGGAACAAACTTTCCATGATGGAGTCACCCCAGGGCGGCCTAAAGGAGTTTTGCATATCCCAATGCATGAACCATACAGTCCAGGATTGCGGAAGTTGCTAAGCGAAACAGCGACAGAATTGGGTATCCCTTTTCATCCTAAGGGAACCGTTGTTGTTAGTAAGTTTTAATATAGGTTACATACAAGCTTGTGTCTTATCGTAATTATTGACATGTATGAAAATGTTTGTAGTGGAAGGCCCTCGTTTTTCAAGTCGAGCGGAGAGCAACTTATATCGCAGTTGGGGAGCATCCTTGATCAACATGACGAACATCCCCGAGGTATGTTTTGGCAAAGGAAGCTGGGATTTTGTATGCCGCAGTCGCAATGGCAACTGACTACGACTGTTGGCGAGACACTGGGGAGAAAGTTTCCGTGGAGCATGTCCTAAAAACCTTCAAAAGCAATGCAGAAAAAGTCACCAAACTGTTTTTGGAAGTTGTTCCTAAAATCGCAAAAGCAGGACTGGTCGGAGGAGATCGGGGAAATCAAGGTGAGATAGTTTTAATTGACGATAACTACATGAATGATATGATGATCCAATATCAAATCCGTAACACATACTTATCTCTTTTGGTGCAGGCTATGGTCGCCAGTGCTGTAATGTAAAACTCTTCAATCACGCTGATGCTAATTGAATCAATTGTTTTGATTTCATAATCCTTGTTTTTTACTGAAAGGTTTTATTACAAGTAATAAAAACACTACAAACTATTCAACAAAACTTATAATATGAGCAATAGTTTTCTTCATAATAAATTAAGTTTAATAAAAAATTATAGCACACCTAAGATTGTCCAAATGTCAATTTCGTATTTGTCAAGGTGTCGTAAAAAGTTCTTCGTCACTCGTTTGTCGTTATTGTTATCGTCGTTTGTCCAGTTTGTTCATCAATGTCACAAAAAACCTGTCCAAAAATCAGAATGCTGTTCTGAAAACCCGTCAGTTTCAGTCTTTCGTTAATCTGTTGCTCGTTGATTTCCTATGTCAGTCTGTCAGAGTCGTTTGTATTTAAGTGTCACTTCACCCCGAAGTCTGCTCAAAAGCACTAAACATTCTACAAGTCATCTTCTTGCAAACGTGATGGTCTGATTTCCCTTCTACACTGTTAGAAGCACCGTTAACTTCTTGAAAACCTTTCACAATGCGCTTAGTCACTGGACTGCTTTCAGGCAAATAGTTGAGCACCCTGAAAATAAAATTGTACATTTAAAAAAAAATCTCTTAAATCTGCCAAAAGTTTCTATGATCTATTCTGTTCTTTACTTACTTTTCCACCCATTCCCCTGCTTTCCGCTTTTTGCTCATTTTGGAAATTTCACATGAAATTCTTTCTACGCACTGATCACTCGCCACAACCTTTTCAAAAACGCTTGTCGCAATTCTTCTCGCTTCGTTCAAACCTGTTGCTAAGGCTCTGCCAGTCGGCGCCGGAACCGAGATGACCGGAATAGGCAGCAGCAAAAGCGGAAGTGCGAGGACCAGTAAGAGAGGTAACAATATCGGAAGCAAGAGAGGCAACAGCAAGGGAAACAGTAACGGGAAAATAGCGGGGAACACAACCTAACAATTTCAAATATTCAAGTATGATTCCACCTTCCACCTTGATTTTTTTCAATGTTTCGTCTTAAACTATGATAAAATCTTACAGATGCGAGTCCCTTAATTCCCTTAAGTCCTAATAAGCCAATCAGACCTGCCAAACCCCCAAGTCCAGCTCCACTTCCGGTGTCATCTGATCCTGACGTGTCGTAGTCATTAAAGGCTGTAGAAACAATTAAATGTTCCGCAAACCCTCAAAGTCTATCTTTCATTATGAAGTTTGAAAAAAGTGTTCTTACTGGTTGCGTCCTGTCTGGAGTAGCACCTCATATTTCCATTGCCCATCATAGTACACCGTTTGTTTCCATTCTGTACTCCATACCCATTCTGTCTTGACGAATCCGTCATGGGATAAGTTTCGTAGTAGTACATTTGTTGATTTGGTGCAGGATTTACTACAGGCTGCTGTCCCGACGCTTGGCCGACGAGGGGATCCTGAGACTCCAAAACCACACTTGAATCTCCATTTTTAACAGTTAAATCTGGATAACGTATAGGCCGACCCTGCTCCTGGATCTTTGTACTGTGAGTATTGACTTTGGAAAGAATTTTCAACTTTTGCCCCTGCCAACGCCAGTGAGACAAGGAGCACCACCACCGCTCCCTTTGACCAACTCCGTTTTCCCATTTCACAACAAAAAGGTGGATTCACAGACAAGTCATTTGGCAACGGAGAACACACTAGATTTTGGTTGGCGTCTTAACGACAATTGGCTTGCTAGAAGGAAAACGCTCAGAGGATTTTATACTCTTTTCTAAAATACATCTTCAGCCGCAACAACTCCTCCATCTGAAATGAAGTAGGTGAGCAGGTCAAGCGATTTTCTTCAAAGGAATTTTTACAGGATTGGTTTTCAAGAGGATTTCTTTCAGTAAAAGAATTTTTCATTGTGGAGGGGATAGTGAGACTATAAACGGAAACGTTTCCAAAAATAACGGTGTTGATTTGAGCTACTTTTTATTTATTTTTGTGATGACCATTTAGTGATGACCTGAGTTCTGCGAGTTAGTGATGCGTCGGATTTTGTTGACTTTGAACTTGAGATTTGTTTGGATTGTGAGTTGCAGAAAAATAGAAAAAAATGCCACCGGGAGAGAAAAGAAAGCGATTGTTAACAAGTCGGTGATTCTTCTCTTGTACAAGTACATGTTGAGGATTCAACTACTTTTAAAAATACTTGGTTGATTTCTTGCAAAATGAAAGTGATGCATGAGACTGCAAAAAAATAAGATGGACAAGTGCATTTTTGTCTTTGTTACAGGATGTGAAAATAAAAATGAAGAAAAGAAATAACATGTTTACTTAAAGTCTAAAAAATCGCAAGCTTTCAAACTGTTAACAATACAAAATGAATCTCTGGGATTCGGGCATTTGTAATATTTATAACATGGCAATTGAATTTTCGTAAAATACATCGATTTAGATCGAAGCCCGGGAATGGCTTGTTTTCCTGGTAGTAAGTTTAATTCATTGGTACTGGAAGCTGTTTAGTTAAGACTCATGAGTCATAGTCATGAGCAGAACCAAGAGGTAAGCTAGTGCAGTCTCTTTGAACAAAGGATGCTTACTTTCCTAGCACTTGTTTCGTTTCCAATAATATTCAAATATTTGAAATGACTGTCATTAGCAAGGTAAACGCAATGCTTAGTAGATAAGCTTAAATAGGATTTCGTAGCAGGTCAGGTTGAATTTTCCAATGAAACGCAGCGCTACCGTTAACAATACACTTCAACGGTGCTTGGATGCCTAGTACAATGACCACAGCAGATTAGGATTTTGTTGCTGCACAGAGGAAGTTTTTGGAGCGGTCTCTACTTTTGTTGAATTAGATTATGTATGCAAAATTGGATTCAGGTTACCAAGATTTATGCAAATTCAATGTATTGTAGAGTTGAACTTGGTCATTGGTCCCTTGTCCCTTGATCGAAATGTTACTCTAAAATGCCACGTCACAAGTAGAACGAAGAGAACGTTGGCAGACGATAAAGGCTCGAGTTTGGCACTTGCTCTTAAGCTACTTCCCAGTTTCTGCAGAAGACCAATCTGTAATCTGTACTACTTTTAATTTGCTGCCAATCTAATAAATTAATTTCAGACATGATGCGTTATTCTTGGGATCCGAATAATCCAAAACCATATTTAAAACCGGACGGTCGGATGATTTGTCCTTACGACAAAAACCATTTAGTGAAGTAAGTGTAGTGTTCCAAGTGAATTTTGCTTCGATTGTGTATGCTTGACTAACAGAAAAATCTAATTTTTAATTCCTCACTAGTGGCCTGAAGATTAGCTCTCACTTGGAAAAATGTCGAAAAAATGACCACAAGGCAAGACAGTTGAAGGGAATCGGTATCGACAAGTTTCCCTGCAAGTTCTGTCCAGAATGGGTCTTCGGTCCGGAGCTAATCTACCATGAGACCCACCGGTGCATGAAAAGAAACGTAAGATTTCGACACTGGAAGTATTTCCGTTACTTATCGATGATTTCCAATAACTTTGTAATGTTTTTGTTAGATGCGTTGCCGCCAAGAAGTGGACCTGAATCCATACTTGTCTGCGGATTGGAGCTCTATTGTTGGCCATGTCACCATAACTGATGACATGTCGGCGGAGATGTGGCGGGGTATTGAGCCTGGAGTGACAAGAGCGGAGTTTATAGACAGGGGGACCTTAGTTATCACGGATCAAAACGATGGCAAAGAGTGGATGCAGAGGAAGAGTAATAATTGGGCAATGAAAGAAGCTGCTGAGGCTTATGCCAAACTCCACGGAACTCGAAAAAGAAAGAAATCCAGGCCTGGACAACCCGAACGAAAGACTAAAACCGAGAGTCCTGGAGTTGTCAAAGATCCTGGGACGAAAGAAGTACTTGGGGAAGCCACTACTGAACAAAACGGTTCTGATGATGATTATGTCGATTGCGATTCCGATGGGAATGAGATTTAGGCCATTGAGAGACTGTTAGGCACGCTGACGCAAGATTGGACGAAAAGTTATTTGTATGTAAAAACAAAACCAATTTTTACATTTTCAAACTGGCTACAACGAAGATGCTAATCTATACTTTGATTGTTTGATTACAGCTTATGCAAGCCCGCGACTGTTTCATGATGTCTGATTAGATATATGTAGTTTTTAGTTGTCGATGTTATTAAGTGTTGTTTTCATGAATTTAAACACTACACCGCTGACTGTTCCTCGATGTTTATCAATTTGCCGCTAATAAGCGATGTAATGTAATAGTTGTACTACCATTAATCTTATTAAAAGACTTTTATTTTCACGATTTAAATAAACCAGATTGATACATTTAAGTATTAATTTTATGACATTTTTGTCAATATATTTTTTAAACTACTGTTAAGGCACTTTAAATTAATACGCATTCACACCACCTTTCTTTGCCCTTAGCTCGGCTAAAGCTTGTTCCAAGTGAGATTTCCTTATAGGAGCTGGTAGTTCTTTGCGCAGAGATGGAACAATTCGTCTCTTGTGGTCTACTTTCCGTTTCACATAGTCTGGTGGATCCTTGTAAAATTCTGGGAAGCTTGTACATTCCTCCTCCGTTCCAGATCCACCCAGAATGCATTGTTTAAATTTGGAAAGCGATTTCCTCGCGGAAGCGATAAGTTCATGCCGTGACTTCCTCCATTCATCCGACTTCCGTTTCAAGGGGTTCCACTCGATGCTTTTTTCGAATTTATAGATATCCTCTAACTCAGAGTCATTTGCTGGACTATTATTGTCCGAATTGGTATCGATTCCAGGTGCACTGGTGCCGTTCTCCCGCCTAGGGATATGTTGGGGTATCTCACTTCGACCTCGGATATAAATGTCACTACTGCTGTACGTGTTGATCTGAGAACGGTCACGGTCTTCATTGTGCCTCATTTCTGCAGACTCAGATTCGGAGGGTTCCATAAACGACAAAGAGTACGGCAAGGTGGCTTCATAAATCCCAGAAAAGTCGAACAACAGCAAAATCGCAGTCACAATAAACCCCGCAAGTATTCCTGTAAGCTGTCCAGTAATGCAAAATTCTGGCAGGACGAGTTTCATCACAAGTAGATCCAACGCAGGCTGCCAAGGTGCATGACTTGCCGAAACGACCATTGGGTAGAGACCAAAAACCAAGTCATATTCGCGATTCCTCGGTTCCAGACAGTAAGCGAGAAGGATTCTCAGACTATAAATGACGTTTCCAAATCCATAGGTAAAAGCTGACTCTGGAGTTGTGCACAGATAAGGGTTCATCGTGACATAAAGCAGTTGCTGAATTAAGCTCATCGCGATGATAACCGGGAGCAATGCAAACCATTTTATTTTCCGTTCCAAGTAGCGTCCTAGGGTGAACAAACCTCCACAGCTGGTTAACAAACTGACCCAGCCCAAGTGGACAAAAGGAGCAACTATAAGCCGCCAGTATTCGCCATTCTCGAACAGAATTTCATGGCTCACGTAAATGTCCGCTTCTGTGTCTATTCCAAGGTTGTCAACTGCGAAGTACAGGAGGATTTGTAAAAGACAGAGGAATGTTGTTAACGGAGGGACATTAAGGGCTCCGCGGGACTCCACGAGATGCCTTTGTCGTCCCACTGTTTCATAAGACAATCCTTGACCATTCGGTAGGAACGTAGATCCGGTTGCGACAGTTCCAGGTGTGTAAGTGGCATCGGTGATTTTGCTAGAGAATGACTCGCTACTGGGCACTCCTGTTTGAGAGTTCGACCATAGAACTTGTGCAGACGAAGAAGAGTCTTCAAGCGGTTGTCTAGCCCGGGGAAACATTTTCAGCTTCTTTCGATGCCTTCGGAACGGCAAGGGTAACTCGTAGTTTCTGTAAATGTTACCTTCAAGGTCGAGAGACTGACCCGTTCGTCGATTTCCGGCGGAGTTCATTTTTTCTTTTCGTAAATAGACAACCCAGGTATCTACGTTTCGAAACTATCTTCAAACTTCCACAACAACTTCGTGGTCAGATTGAAAAGAAAACGTACGAAGCTCAAAACAAAT
>JAAXOA010004652.1:0-10074 GCA_036561885.1 Salina celebensis
GTGTGCCATTGGGTCGGATTCATCCTGGTAACCTAATACATAATAGAAAGCAAAGAACTTACTCCCCAAACTCAACTAGTGATACTGATTTGCGATTCATATTGTAAGACAACACGCGGAAACACAAAGCTGCAACCTAAAAAAGAATATTACTAAAAGCGAACGACTTATTGCCCAGACTACGCTCTGATTAAGGAAGAGTCTCGGCAAGATTCTTTCTACCTCTTGTCAAAAATTGATATGACAAAGGGAACGGTCTACATCGAACGTAAAATGTTAGAGAAGCAAGGGAGTCCCGAATAAAAAAATGTTCAATATTCCATTCATTCTTGGGAACACTAATCATGTACGGATTGAGAATGATCCGTGAGAGTCTGCATGTTCTCCCTGATGATGATGTGTCTGTGTGCTTTATGCTCATCCCGGAAAGTAAAAATGTGCTCTAGACAAGATGCATTGTGTACCTGAGCAGAGTTCTGATCGCATCAGTAGCCATCAGTTAGAGCAACGGTGATGTGGACAGAGAAAAAAGGCTGCTCTAGCTTTGTATGGAAAACCCGATCGGAAATAGTAAAAAAAGGAGAAAAAACTCTTTCAGTCACTTTCAAAGCAATTTAGACACTGTGTGTGAACATTCATGGTTTTTGGTAGAGTCGATAGGTGAAAGAACTATCATAGAGAAAGTAAAAATACTGATGTACCTAATAACTCTAGTGTGGCTGTTGTAGGTGCGCTTTTTATTTTGTACATAAAAAGTTTGTGTTATTTGTCGTCGTCTAGTCGCCATACTAAAACCTGGCCGTCATAAACGATCACTCAGTTTGTTCAGGTGTAAGAAAGACTAATATAAAAAAAAACGACGTCTCTTTTTTTTCTCACATCCACACTTTTATTTTTTTACCATTACTCTGATGGAAAGTCATGGAGAAACCTCATGCCTTATTTTCCCCGGACGAGATCAGGAAAAGTCGGATTTGGACTCGGAGGAAATTATTACAATTTCAAGTGATATTGAGAACGACACCTCGTCCAGGTTCTACTGTTGCTGCTTGTGCTCCTCGTACGGCTACTACTTTCACCAGTACGTTTACTCCACATCCTGCTCTACTTGCCCTCTCCAGCATCATAGCGGACGACAATCTGTTTTCACCTGCTCCTGTTGCTGGTCATAGTAATAACACTACTAGTTCTGCGGCGGGTAGTCGTGGTGCAAGTAAACGAACAAGAATCCAGTCATCTTTAGTGCTTCCACTTTCCCACAAAAAACAAAAATCTCCTTTCCTGTCACCACTATCATCGTCATCATCATCTCCAACGTCATTCCTGGTGGATGACAGTACGCCTCCGCCTTTCCCTTCCGTTTCTCTCCAATTTCCCCTCGGTTCTGACAACATAGAAGAATCTCCTCCTAGAACAAAAACAGCGGCTAATGTCTGCCGCTGACAATTTGGGGAATTTATTTGTTGCGTTGCTCGCTGGGATTCCATTGCTTATATTTGTATTGGTAAGCGAGTTTTTCATACACGTACTACTACCTACCTAAAAATAATACTTCCAGCTTTTCTCTAGACTAAAATTGCTTCTAAAATATTTACACTGTTGATAAAGTCACGGCCGTGGAGTCAGATTTAGGAACACGTTCATTGAAAAACATGAGATAAATATATGTACCTGATAAAAAAACACTTTCCTTCACACTAGCATGAGACAACTGTGTCTTTTAACTTTCAATTCATTGGTAGCAAATAAATTGAACTCGTTCAGCTAAATCTCTGGCGAGTTTCGAAAAAGACTTGTAAAATTGAATGCGGGTACATAGAATAATTCGTATTACATGTAATACGAATTATTCTATGATGCGGGTACAGTATGAAAAAAAACTCCCGATTTAACATAGTAGGCCTGGTAGGTATCTGCTGTTGTTCTTTTGCCCTCATTGTTTTTCATTTTCATGCATTGTTTCATAGAAAATGTAAACTTTCTAATGTAATTAATGCCATTTACCCGGCAAGTCTATGGTAATTAGATTATCCAGAGTAATTTGTGAAAAAAAATTGTGTTGCTGTGCTCCAAACACACATGCTATCTGTCAAGAAAAGCGTTTTTCCTCGTAAACTATTCTCATGTTTTCCTTTTTAAAAATTGGCTGAACCAGCAAAAACAAGGACAAAAAACGTTATCGTCTCAACATCAAACAAAAAGTATAGTTAGCTCTTGTAAAACAAAGTAGGAGGAAGGAGCCTATCGTGATATTGTTACTCTGTGAAATCCCTGCGTGACTCCTAGACTCATCTTCACTATCTCTTATTTTCACCCGACTTTTCTCCTCGTTTACAGTTTGCTTGCTGTGCTTGTTTGGAAGCATCAATTTCAGCAGCCAGGCGTAGCTACAAGCCGCACTTGCCAACACGCGTCCGATTTGCGGATGAGGCTGAGTCTGCTCCTGCTGGTGATGATAGTCAAGATGGAAGCTCTGATAACCGACGGCACTCCAGAAATCCACTTTTGTTTGGGCTCACAAACAGGCCATCGAATCGCGGTGACCGGTTAGAGGGCTCTGGGTTAATGGCTCATAGCTCGTACATCCAAAGTAAGTGGGGATACTCTACAGTCCTTTCTCTACAAAATATTGAATGTTTTTTTTTCTCTTACATTTTTTTCTTGATAATGGCCGACACTATACTAGCCTCGATTTACTTCACGAGTTCATGAAATATTTTACAACTTGATTGAGGATATGGAGCAGAACACACTGTTTATGGGTAGAAAACCTGATCGACTTGACAAGTAAAAGTAGCACTCTACAAGAAATCAAGTGGAGGCGGTAATAATGACGCAGAAAACAGGGTTAATCATGACTCTACTACAAGAGTTCATAAGAACTTTTATTGACAATGAGATAAAAAGTGTGTATAGATTTTCGTGCAAGCTAGAGATAAAAAAAACGTGTTTGTTGGAGAACCTTGTGTCCCATATATTTTCCATTTTATGTGCTTATTTTATTATGTATGGAGTGACTATAATAATGTACAAGGGAGGGAAAAAAATTGGAACTTTTTAGCATGTAAAAAGGAGTAAAAGCATGCACTTTTTCAATAATTCCACTTAGCCGTTATAGGACGCCCAAAGATTGGTCGTAATTTTTGTTTCATGATTTTTCTCATTTCATTTTTTTTCTGTTTATACGACAGGATATCCGAATTACCGTTACTCGACAGTTGCCCAGACATCATCAGGGAGAACGACTCCACCTCCTGTGCTTGTCAAAACTAGAACCGAGCTTGGCAGTGGTAGTATCAAGTCTCCTGTAATATCGCCGTTAATAGAAACACAGAAATTACTTGATAAAGAACATCACCATCGGTCCACCCCAACACGAGCACCTAGCAACAACGGTTCACCGAGTGGTCATGTTGGAACACCAGCAGGAGCACCAGGACGGGCAGTGCGGCAAGAACCTACGCAACTAGACACGCAACCAAGTCAACAAATCACCGAGAATTCTAGCTCACCCACACATCTTTCGAATGTCATTAATTATTGTGAGTGCATGCGATTTAGTTTCCTAATTTTTAAATAGGTTTGTTTTATTAAAAAACCACAGCGTACAGCCAACAAGCACTGAGTTATCAGTTTTTATGTTGTATGAAAATAAATGGAGAAAATATTTTCTTAACAAGTCATATTTCACCGGTAGAACAGGGCAAATATGGGAAAAGTATTTCAAACTAAATTATGTGTAAATTATGCTTCAAAAGTTTTCTTCGCAAGTTACAATCTCCTTTTGGAACAAACTTTGCAAAAGTAGTTTGAGGGCATCCATTGACAATGTATTTTTTTACATAAAAAAAGTAAAAGAGAGCTTTGCGACGGGTAGTAACGAAGAATACTTTTTATAGCAGTTGGTTTTACGTATATTTTATGGTACCCGAAAAAAAAGTGAACGAGTTATAGGTACTCATCGAAGGCATTGTTTTTTTCACTTTCTCTTTTGATTTCATTGTGTGTATCGATCGGTGGCGTAATGCTGGTTACATGTTTCCTTATCATGTTAATAGTTGATGAGACCACGAGATCCCCCGTATCACCACCGCCCGCTAGTCCACCACCGCCACCACCGAATTTTCAAATACGACCAAAGAGCCCATTCGAAACATGTAAGAATCATTGCACTTCACTAGAGTTATGTTATTGCATGTTTTAGTAAAATATCTGTAGCTGCATGCTGGTATCTGTCATCGTTGTGAACGATTTATTTTTTGCAAGTTATACATAGAAACTGGGTTATTGTTTCACATGAGTTGGACAAGTTTTAACGCTTATCACAATCCTGTATATCCCAAAGATCTAATCCAGAAACGATAGTGAATGCTGTTTTTACTAACATACATGAATCTAATTTGTAGGTAATCAGATCTTTCTAGTCGTCAAGGATAGCGTTTAATTAAAATGTTGGTCTTGGTGTATATTTTGTCATAGGTGGGCCAGATCTGGAATCCCCGCAGCAACGCAGATACAGTACACCTAGTTCTCCAACAATGTATGCTTATAACCGACCCCAAGGTCCAAGTAATTACTCCTCAATGAGTTACTTACCTGAAGTCAAAACGTATATCGACTTCATGGAAGGTACGTTGATACACTCACGCATTTACAAATACAATCCAATACCAAGACACTATGTATGTTATATATGTATATTTCCAACTTGCAAACATTATATAGAAGAAAAGTTACTATCGTCAGTCACCTTCCGTAAATAGTTCTTGCAGACAACTCTTTTATTCAGTCCTCTTACATGCAAATTATGATGTTTCCATATTTAATTAAATGACCGAGTGAGCATGAATGTATTTCAGACTGACTGAAACCTAAAAAAAAGCGGACTAACTTAATAGAGCAACGTACATTTAAAATGTGCCATTTTAAAATATCCAGTTCAGTGATTACTGACAGTGTACGATGTTGATTAAGTTCGACAATTTCAAAACTCAATTAGATGGTGGGTACTAGCTACAATGTATAGCTTGTTCCGTTTGATTCCCTTAGTATGGGGTAAAGAGAGAGAGAAAGAAATGGCCTATAACACAGACAACCATAACGAGAAACAGGCTTTCTATGAAAATATCAACGGTTCTAATTAACAACTGAATGGAAAACACTCATAATGACACTTTTCAATTAAGTTCCACAAAGTCTCTTTCTTGAATTATTCTCGTTTAGTCGTCCTTGTTTGAACAACACTACAAAGCTGAATTAGAGAGCTATAAAAAGTGGAACTAAATGGAAACTCAGCTTCNTTTAAAAACAAATTTTCTGAACTCATTTATGATCAGCTGGGGTTTGTTGTTACCCTGTTAAACTTTGTTTTGGCTCACTAGTTGGCACTCCCTGTTCATCCTTTATTTGGGTATAAAAAGTGGAACTAAATGGAAACTCAGCTTCTCATTTGCAATAGCGACATTAGCTCCATACACTGTAGAGCTATTCAAAATATAGAGTAAAATTATACGAAACTATAAAACTAAAGAGCTCAAGCACAACACTTGGGTAAACAAGCATTGATTGAAGAGAACTCAAGTGTTCCTCTGAAACTCAGAAGGATTTGCTGGTATAATTTGCGAAAACATTGATCCACTGAATTAGTCACTCCAAAAAAAGCTTATCGCGAGATTCCTTTCCTGAGTTTTGTGTTCTCATAAATGTTGTTGTTCTTAAAACCCAAATGGATACCGGAAAATCGCATCTTTAAAAAGGGAATCATAAATCAAAGCAAACATTATATATTATGATACATGCATTATGTGCAAAGCTTGATGGTATTCTGGAAATGGCTGCAAACATCACTTTAAACCAAATAAATATTCCATACTTGTGACATTTCGTAATACAGATTTTTTGCCCTATGCAGACGATTTTTCCAACCGCCAACGGAGTCACAGTTTCAGCGGACGCTCCTCGCGTAGATCACCATGTAGAGATGAGGAACGTGTTCCAACAACACTCAGCTCGCTCGCTTTAGACCTTACGATGATTGACGATAATGCATCGAAAATATCCACTCCCAGTAGCTTCTGTACTACTTTCCTTACTCCACCAGGCTCAACCGATCAGGGATCATTTAAGTCTCCAGAATCTGGCACGCCAGAGTGGCTTCTCAACTCAGATGTGCCTCCTTCTCGTCTATTTTCTCTAATAAATATCGAAGATGAAGACGCTGTTATATACAAACAACTGTCACGGTCAAGAAGTTCCATCCGTACAGCTTTCCTTTAAAAAAAGTACATTTTTTCATTGTTGCTATATTTAATATTATATTTATATTAAGAACTCACACGTTCTCACAATCAGTAAATGTAAAAATCATAATAATTCCTTACTAAGGAAGCTTACGAGTCAAACAACAGTCATGTCTTGAACAAAACAGCTTCAGTCATTTACCACGTTTGGTAAATGACTTGTTGATTACATAAAAAACAAACTATTTTAACGACTTTTTATTACAAGATTTATTGAAACGCAAACGAATAGAAAATCACCCACAAAACTTTTCCAATGTCGTTTTCCATTTTACTTACATTTCCCTGTACTATAACACCTTAACCTGCGTCCATCACATTTAATTGTAAGAAAAACATACATCTCCTAAATCTGTCCATGAATAAACGTGANAAATCACCCACAAAACTTTTCCAATGTCGTTTTCCATTTTACTTACATTTCCCTGTACTATAACACCTTAACCTGCGTCCATCACATTTAATTGTAAGAAAAACATACATCTCCTAAATCTGTCCATGAATAAACGTGAGTGCGCATGTATGTATGTCATTAGTTTATACATACATTAGAGATTATAAACCAACGTAAAATTTAGATAACTGAATAGATTATGATGCGTATGTGATAAGTATAATTGAAAACGAGTAATACATAATATATTAAAGAATCAGAAAATGTTATCTTAATGACGATGGACGAAGCAAAAACTGTAATGCCAAAATATGAAATATAACCCAAATACAAATATGAATGTATTATAGAAAAGTATCTTGTAAGTAGTATTTATAGAATCAAAGGATACCAGTGAATTTTGAGGTTTAGAGTGCATTAATTTGTAATATTGTAATAGAAATTAAGTTTCTATTAGAATCTTTAGTCCGAAGATCATAACGTATTGATACATCCGTATAGTATATAGTTTTGGAATAGGTGAGAATGCCAGTGGTTTTGGGAGAGACCGACATGAATCATGAATGATTAATTTGAGAAAGAATGCTTACTTGTTAACAAAAACAAAAAAAAACTAACGAAGACTTGATTTCAGCTAACAATTGCCATAACAAAATAACGAATTATTAACATAATGGCTTAGGCCAGGGCACTAAAAAAATTATTAAAATTTTGTGATACTACATTTCATATAAAGAAAAAAAGGACTTAATCTGAAAATGTATTTTTTCGTTTAATTTGATGATATGAGTTGATATAATATTGGAGTATTTGTTTTTATGGTTACTCATTTAAAAAATCGTTTGTTTCATTGAACAAAAAGATTGTGATGGACAGATATTGATTGATTGTTTTACTATTCAACAAAATTGTTATTTTTTCTGTAGATTTGATGGTGCAACATACAAATACTACGCTTACATCATTTTGCGTGAAACTAATGAAAATATCAATCTAACCGCTTACAGAGTATTCATTACATTATACATTTTTATCAACGAAAAAATACCGTATAAAACAATGTTTGATACATTCAGAATGTAAAACGAAAAGGAATTTACGAATAGAGTTTTCCGGAAATGATTTGCCTTCTCTCTGAGTGATGCTGGGTTTCTTTCAAACTAATAAACTAACAAAATGTACCTACATTTAGGAATGCGAATCTATATGAAAGAATTGGGAATTGGTGGGCTCTAGTCTTTTTACTATACATAATGCAGACCTGGTAGTACATTGATGTAGAGAAACAAAACTTAATAGGTATCTAGGTAAATGCAATATTGCAAAGAGTATTCGACAAACTGTACGATTTGTAGTCAACTGCTCCAAAATACAATAGCTCACATGGTAACTCTAATTTTTATAGTCTATTACAGATTAGTTCACGATAGCCTTCAAGTGAAATCATCTTTTATTCGGGATGATGCCACAAAATCGTGTGTGCAGAGTACTGGTGTCTTGAAATCAACTGTAGGTTTACCTCTCATGAAATGGAAAAACGTAAATGAAAAGAACATGGTTTCTCACATCGGAGCTAGTATTTATATTCCTAGGAAAAGAGAATCTCGTTTAGTATTTTGTTTTAAAAATTAACAAAAACTTGTATTACTTTTCATTAGCAAAATTAGTTATGTGAAGTTTTAAGTTTTTAAATTTAATACATTTTTATTTCTTTGGTTGAATGAAAGATGGATTTTCCCATGAAACATTAATGAAAATTTGCAACATGGAAGGGTTTTGTAGTGATACATTATGTACATAGTAATAAAAATGTACTTAGCAGCAATAAATGCCATAACTGGCTTACTATTCTATGTTCATTACTGTCTTCTGTGAGATAAAAGTTTATGATAGACGAAGGTTGTTTCATTTAAGCTATCTAAGACTTTCACATTAATAATTTACAGCATTTGCACATTTTGCACCCGTTAGACGGTAAATAAATAATCAATATTTTATAACGAACATTAAGCAGGTAAATTGTACTATTTTATTATAATGGTTACACTTCTGAAAACTATTTTCTGATGTATATTTAAATTTTGTGCCTTTATTAACTTACATCATGGGTAGAATTAATCTTAATCGGACTTATGTTAAGGAAACTACGAAAAGATGTATTCATACAATTTTGGTATCATTGTTGGAAAATGCTTTCGTGATTCTTCCGCATAGCTTCCACATTAAACATACTTTCAGTATTTACCATTTATATTTTACTTATAACAATGAGTTTTTTGACATTGCAAAATAACAGCACAGTAATAGTTGAGTGAGAACTAACAAATGTGTATCGTACACAAAACATTAATACAAAAATAGAATTTAGATCTTGCACAAAATGAATTTATGCTGTTGCTTCTTCGTACACGTAAAAAACTATATGTTATGTATGTGTGTATCTGATAGCTCACTTTACATCGAATTTCACTGAAATCCTTCCTGCCTAAACAAAAAAAAAGCACTGTATAACGCTTAATGCAACTCTTTATGTACAGACCTATCTATACTCACTCAGTCTAAAAACACTATTCTTAAATTACCAATTAATTATGATCTATGGAACTGTAACGTTGGGGGGAATGCTTTTTCTGCCGGTACATTTTTTTCAAATTATTATAAGTTTCATAATAAACACACAATTTAAATGTGATCATTTAATATTTGTCATTTGTTACAGTATGACTATTCTACCTTTCACTGTGAAATTTCGCACACTTGCCGTCTCAACCCACGAGCTTTGCCTCTTATACTGGGTACAAACTATGAGCATTAAGCTTATTTATTTGCGTTTATTGTTGTGAAGCCACTGTCAAAACTAACGTTATTGTACTATTTATTTTTTTCAAAATTTCTATAGGTTTTTTGGTCATAAATATCTACAAGACTAACAAATCTGTTAGATTAGATATAGATAGCCCAATCATTTGGGAATGTGTAATCCGTAATAATGAAATGATTTTGAAAGAAGTGTTCGTCAGTGTGTCAACCAAAACTTGTGAGAGTTATTGTTATCAATACTTGTATAATATTTCCTTTTCTATGATGATAATTTATCCGTGATTTTTCACTGCATACGTATTTTTGTTCGTGTCTAGTTTTAGTTTATGACTAGACGATGATCGATTCAAATTGGTAGTCAAGTAATGGATATGATTTTAAGTAAAGTTTACATTGTAAACTGATAATTTACCAGGCAATACTTACTACGAAGCGACAAAATCGCAATCCATGTTATATTAAAATGAATGTGAACTTGCCATTAAATGACAAATGAGTAGATATGTAGATTCCTGTTAATGTCTAACATTGTAGTACTTTGTAGATAGATGTACAAAGAAA